>WSFP011421818.1:0-22854 GCA_009831015.1 Picea engelmannii | reverse complement strand
AGCAAATTGATTTGGACTTCTGTGAGCATTGTGTTTATGGAAAACAGAAGAGAGTCATATTTCTCAGAGTCGGAAAAGAAAAGAAGGGTGAAAGGTTAGAACTTGTGCATACAGATGTATGGGGACCAACTCAGGTATCATCTAATGGTGGCTCTCATTATTATATTACCTTTATTGATGATGCAACTAGAAAAACTTGGGTTTATTGCATTCGACAAAAATCTGATGTTTTTGATACTTTTAAGAAATGGAAAGCTTTGGTTGAGAATGAGACAGGAAAAAAGTTGAAGTGTCTCAGATCAGATAATGGAGGTGAATATTGCAGCAAGGAGTTTGATTATTATTATTCATACCACGGGATTCGTATAGAGAAGATAGTTCCAAGAACACCACAAGAAAATGGTGTGTCAGAAAGGATGAACGGGACAATCATGGAGTGTGCAAGGAGTATGAGATTGCATGCTAGTTTTCCCTTATAGTTTTGGGCAGAGGTTATAGATATTGTTGTTTACTTAATAAGCAGAGGACCTTCAAGCTCTTTGGATGGTATAATTCCAGAGGAGGAATGGACAGGAAAAAAGGTAAACTATTCTTTTTTGAAAACTTTCGGTTGTGAAGCATTTGTCCATATTGATCAAGAAAATAGAACAAAGCTTGAGGCAAAATCCAAGAAGTGTCTGTATTGTATTGTGTATCTTCTGTGTTTTGTTTCTGCATTTGTTTTATTTTATTGCTCCACGGTCTTGTTTTTATAACAAAATGGGTCTAACTTCCACGATTTTCGCTTTGTGTTGCGCTCCATCTTTGACAAGCTGTCGAAGTCCCAAAAATGGTCAAATATGACCAAGTGTTCCTCAAAACTTGGTCAAGGGCCAATAGGCCCCCAACACTCACCTGTGACTCATCCTGAGTCACTCAGGTCTAGGTAACTTTTCCTCAAAGGTGTCAAGCTTGGCTCGAGCTGCTTCGACTTGTCTCTGTGCTACTGCTTCTTGCTCAACGAATTCCTGAACAATCGCTTCGCTGATAGGTCCTTCCAATTGTTGCTCGACTGTTGCAACTACTTGTTATAGTAGTGTTCCTTGGCGTTCAATTTCTTCAAATAGTAGGTAGGCCACCTCCTTGCTCAGCTAGAGTTTCTAGGTGACTTCCATCACTCTATTCTGCATGGTAAGAATGAGTTGTTGGGCAGTGTGTTGTTCCTGGGATCTCTTCATACTCTATATGGGTGACAGGAGCTTGAATTGCGCTTGTACTGTATCTGCATGCTACTTTGCTTCCTGGAGTTGGGACTCTAGTTTCTTCAACTCTGGGTCTTCAGATAGTTGTTCATATATCTGGGTGCTTCTACTACTTGGTTGTTTACATTCTGCAGCAAGTGTTTTAATCCTCTCAACTGTGCTCTGAGCATTCAATTCTCACTGGTCGCGCACTTCTTGCGGAGTCTGTGGTATGGTATGAAGCTCTAATTCCACGACCCTTTGTTGAAGTTGTTGAATAACTTCAACCAACATCGTCACTTGGCACTCTATGGGCTCTTCGACCTTCTTCTCTAATCCGGTCACAGAGCGAAATGCTCTGTTGACTGCTTCTTCAATTCCTATCTGCTTTGTGAGCAGTTTCTCTTTCTCTTTTTGGATATTCGCTCTGTCTTCTTCAAATTGTGCTTGAAGAGCATTCTTCTCTTGTTGCATGGCTTGGCGTTGTTCAATAATTTCCTCCTGTGCTTTCTTTAGGGCCTAGGTGGCTTGCACTTTTTCTTCTTGAGCATGTCGAAGGCGTATTTCGACTACATCAACAATCTTGCGGAGCTGAATTGATTCATCTCCCACTTCTATTGTTCCTTCTGGCAAAGGTGTAGTAGAGATTGCTCGGCTAGATTGGAGTGCTTGTTGTAATCCTTGGAGAGCGATCTCAATTTGGATATACATGTGTTCCTACTTTTCCTCCTGCTTCTCTATGATTTCCTTTGAAGCATCATTGACCACTGCAACAATGAAATCAAATTCATCCAACGTGAGGGTTGTTCGCATCTTGGTTACAGGGGTTCTTGGTTTCTTTTTGGAGGAAAATTTCAGAGGTGAGACCTTCCTTTTCTTCGATGAGTCGTCTTCATCCTTAGGCGGTGGTACTTCAACTTTCTGAGTTTCTATATCACCTTCTTCATCTGGTGTAATGGAATATGTCCTTACAGATAGGCTGTCAACATCTTGGACTTCTTCAGTCTTCTTCGTCATTTTTTCTTTCTTTGTCTTACTAGGCCCAGGTGTATTCTGTGCAGTTCTGGGGCTATCGATGTCAGACATTTTTGCAGGGTCTACTGAAACAAGGAGGTCCTCCTACCATTCCTTGGTAATCTCTTCCAGGTCTTCTTCTGTTAGATTATAATAGGACTGAAGCTATTCTTGGTGCTCATCAACGCGTGGGGTTAGAAAAATAAAGTGGCGGTCAACATTGAACTTTATCAGAGGTCGAAATCTCTGTAAAGTGTTCAGAGTTATGCGAGGTTCACTCCTTATGGATTCTTTCAATTGGTTATAGTACGCGTGGAAAATGACATTCGATTGCCATTTCTTTCTCATGTCGTTCGAGTACCATAATGTACTGAACTTCGCGGCTAGTGGCTCAAAGGGATGAAGGTCTGGGAAGGTTGTGCCTTTTGGTATCTCCCATGAAACAAAAGAAATCAGTATCAGGAGCCAACTAAAATGAAATTCATGCCCCTGAACCTGGGCTTCTCTATAGTCAATCTCCAATTGATTCACCAGGTACTTCGCCCAGTTCATCTGTAGTCCCTCTGCACACTTTCATGCGAGGTCAAATACAAATCCAGATACTTGTGTTGGTCGATTCTTGTGTACCAACTTCCCTGGGATCAGTTGGCATGTGAGGCGCACTGCGCCACTTTCAATAGAATCTACCTTGTAGCCTCTCATGCTTTTATCAACATCTCCATAGGCTTCATTGATCTTCTGTGCAAGAGCGCGGTCTTTGGTCTTTCTAGGATAGTACTCATGGGGATCAGGACCTTGCATGCTAAGCCCAATGATCCTATTGATTAGCGTTGGATCAACAGTTATGCAAAGATCTAGCCACATGTATCCTCCGTGGTAACTTGCTAGCAGCAATTTTACACAAGCATTCACCTCCTGGTGTCTTCCGAAGTGCGGTATTTTCATAACATTGAGCAAAGTAGATTGCGCGAGGTTCATCATCCATTGCTGAGGGATGAGATTCGAATTCTTTCCCTTAGTTCTCGTCAAGTACTTATATGGGGTGAACATGATGTAAGCTTTACGGTCCCCCAGGTTGAAGTCGCAAAACTTCAACGTTGTAACCTTGTCTTGATATGCATGGTAGGTGCGTACTCCATTCGATAGATATGAAGTGACTAGGGTGTATTCAAAGTCTCTAGGGACACTGTCCCTGTTAATATCACCGCTCAGAGGGGGTATGTAAGCTGGTAGGATGGATGGCACTAACTTCATGTTGGCTATGTCGTCCTTATTCTTAGTTCTTCTCTTTGCGCTGGCTAGAGATGTTCCTGCTCAAACAGTCGTGGGGGAGGCTTGCACTCCTCCCGTCAATGATTCTTGGACTTTGGTGGACATTCTTCTTTCTGACATGACTCTCTTAGTCATTAAATCGAGAATGACCTCTATGACAGATTCCTCAAGTTTGGTGAGGTCGTCGGACATACGCACTCGGGAAAGATAATCGGGGTCACAATGATCTCAAAATACTGCATTAGGATGAACAATCTTCTTGCAATGGTCACTGTAGACAATCACTAGTTCTGCGGGTTTCGATTTTTCAGTTGGAAAAAGTGTTCTTCGGGCACGACGTGATGAGATAAATAGGAAATTCATTAATGATCTGCTTGCAATGGGTATGAATCTTCCATGAACGCTGAGCCATCCGTTATGGCATGGTGGAACAGTCTGGTGGTGATCCTTTAATTCTTTTCTGTCTGTTCGGGGTGAATGTCGAATGGGTATATTGGTTCAACAGCTATATTGCTTCGCCACGACGAAGTGTCGTATGTCGTTGTTTTGATATCTTGACGAAGCTCAATTCTTGTGATTTTTCCTTCTGCGAAGTTTCCTCTAGAGTCTTCTATAACTTTTCGATCTTGGCTCTCTTCTTACTTAGCTTCCTATCCTTCTTCCTAGTGAGATTCATCTTGGTCATCCTTTTTCCATTCTGATTGTTATCTTCTCTCGACATAGTCACTTCGCGATGCTGAGATTCTTTCTTCAGATCCAAGGGTAATACTCCTTCATCATATGGATTAGGTAGTTCGGTCTTCTATGGTTCCTCTAATGCTCTTATAGCTTTGAGATTCAAGTCCCTGGTGTTCAATAGCTTAGATATTTTCTCTTGTTCTTCCATCAAGTAGGTGATCCTTCTAGTCATAAATTCCATGAGTTCTTGCTTCTTCTATTCTAGGGTTTCCTTTTCTTCTTTTTTCTGGATCTAGTCTTTTTCAATCCAAATCTTGCCTAACAAAGATGGAAATGGGGCATAGTCCTCAATAAATTTAATAACTTCGAATTCTTCCTCTGTCAAAGCTCCATGGGTACTTATAGATATCCAGGTAATCCTACCACATAGGGTTACCATTTTTCCTTTAAACAACCCTATTTTTCCTAGTGAAGGAACCATAGCAGGCCTTCCTAGGGTTTCCCAAGTACTTTCTATCATAATGTTCATCTGTGTTCCCTCATCCAGAGCACAGTCAATGTCAAAGTCTCCTATTCTTACTTTGATTTTCTCCTTTTCTTTGAAGATCTCTGACAAACTGGCATCTTTATGTTCATCCAGGGTTTCTTTGATTTTCAGTAACATAATCTATGAATCTTTCTGGGGTTCTTCTATAATATTAGTCTCTTGATCTCCTTTAGGGTTTTCTTGCTCCATATTCATATTTTCAAGTCTAGCAATCATTCTAGGGCAATCCAGTACTTCATGGTCCATAGCCTTACAACAGAGGCAACTAGGGTTTCCCCCAGGGAATTCCTTAGCAAGATGTCCCAGTGTTCTGCAACTGTAACAAAGAGTTAATCCTCTATTTATCTTCAATGATCCCCACTTTTCTTGTGCTTATTTCTAGGGTCATAATGGCTAGCCTGCAAAAAAATATATCTAGGATCCTGCATCCATTGGTTAGTCCAAAAATTCTTTCTATGCATAGGTATAACATATCTTTTATTATTCTTATCAGATCTATTCATATCAAACGTTCTTTCATCTAATAATTCCCTAGTTTTCAAGCTAGGACAAAATCTATCAAGAATACCTAAATCCATTCTCTAGAAACAAAAAAAATTCACTTATCTTACCTCTACAGGGCACACATCTTCTAGATATAAGAACTTTTGACTATTCTTACCTTTATCAGAGCACATAACTTACAGATCTTACTTCTTTTCTTCAATATCAACCTCTTTTCTTGCAGATCTGACTTCTTTCCTTCATATCTGTCCTTCCTTCTTCAGCACAGAGATTTTTAGATCAAGTAGATCAATGCGCACTAGGACATAGATCCATGCACAGAGCTTTCACAATTTCAGGATGAATCTTTGCACAAGGCTTCTTTTGCTTAGTTCCCAGCAATCACAATTTCAGGTTCCGGCAACAGAACCATTTGTTGGCACAGGGGAAGACCAGGGTTCAACGCTACAACAACACACCAACAAAACCCTAACTACCGACCCTTTCGGCAACACCTGTGAAGCAGATGAAGTCTCACCCGAGGTAGAGGCAGGGGTGGTTGCAAGACTCGGGTGTCTACAACCTTAGATGGGACACAGATCTGTGATTATAACACTTAGCAATCACCTAGCATAGATTACTCATCAATATTCAACCCTCATGATACTTCACATATAGCACAGAGCATGATAGTATGTACTTAGATCTAAGATAATTCAACACTTAGCCACAACAATATAGATTATATTCGATAGATCAAGCATTAAGCATCTTACATACCAGATCTAACATTCATTCATATATCGGAAGCACAAATAATAAATAGATCTATATAAACACATCAAAGCACTTAGCAAAGGAAGAGACAAACACATCAGGTCGAGGCACAGAGCACAACACACAGATTTATCGTGGTTCACCCCCACCCTGGGGCTACGTCCACAAAGTCTTCTTCTTTATTAGCTTCAGTTAATCATGTTACAACACATAGCCATCCTAATCCCTCTTTTCATAGGATAGAAGATTTGCACAACTCGCTAGATCCTTCTTCCTTGCACTACAACACAAAGCCTTCTACAGTCTCTCACAGGGACTTGCACTCGGCTCTGCAAGCCTTACACAAAATGCACAAAGCCTTGATCACACAGATTCAACCCTTGGCACTTAGCCTACATCACATAGATATATCATCCACTCCTTCTTTATATGGCCTATATATATATATATATGGGCCGACATCCCTTTCCCATTACATTATCCCCAAAAACCTAAAAAGGGGTCTAGCTTCCATGATTTCCACTTCGCGTTGCGCTCCATCTTTGACAAGATGTCGATGTCCCAAAAATGGTCAAATATGACCAAGTGTTCCTCAAAACTTGGTCAAGAGCCAACAGAGGTTATAAATAACCTTGACCAAGAATCAAGAGAAAAGTTGAAGAAACAAGAATTCCAAGTATATACTAGACAAAAGAAATTGAACCAACCTATCTCTACTGGTCCTAAAGTATCCCAAACAAGACCTCCACCCATGAACAGTATCCTTCCTAAAAATATTTCCAAGACTGAAAGAGTGGACTTAAACTTTGACTTTGAAGGGGCATTAGCCAAGATGCATGTGACGATCCCATTGAGAGAAGTCATCAAGGTACCATCCGTCAAAGAAAGATTGGATAATTTATACAAAGGATCAGATGGAACAATGGACCCTCCTATTATGCTACAATATGATCACTTTAGGGTCTAGTATGATGAACACCCACATTTCTTCATGACCTTATTGATAAATAACAAATTCCTTAAAAAATTTATGCTAGATTTAGAGGCAGGTGCCAACATGATGTCTCTAAAGGTCATGCAACAATTAGGCCTAAAAGTCACATGAACTTACAGGAATGTGTGTGGCTTTGAGTCTAGAGAAATACCCACACATGGGGTAATTAAAAATGTGTAAGTACATATTGGAATATACCCTGAGAGAACGATCCATATGGACATTGTAGTAGTAGATGTACCAGATGTGTGGGGGATGTTGTTGTCCAGGAAATTTGATGCAATGTTGGGAGGCACTTTAGAGATGGACCTCAGTTATATCAATGTGCCTATGAATGATGGAATGATGAGACATATCCAAAATGTGATAATGACCAAAACCCATGTGTTAGAAATTAGTGACCACATCAAGACTGACGAAGCACACGAGCCAATCATAGAAAGTCTTCCTGTGTTTTCTCTTGATGATATGCCTTTTTCTACAGAGGAATATTTTTATCAGATACAATGGCCAAAGAAGGAATATTATCAGAAACTCATGAAAAATTATAAAGACAAGGAAGTTGGGGCTATCATTTTGTTAAAGAAAGGAGAAGATAGTGTATTGATCTAGCCATCCCAACAAGAAGTTTTCACAACAGAATCCCACCCTCCTGCCTCTACACAATACACAAGGGTTGTTCAAGAAACAACCAAGTTCAGAACTAGAGATTACAAGGAGGGAGACACTGTATGGATGTGGGACACAAAGAAGGGAGATCCTACTAATGTCAAGGGAAATGCACAGTTTTGGCTTGGACCCTTCAGAGTTGGAAGAAAGTCAGTCAATGATGCCTACTATTTGTCTGCATTGGAAGGGAGAAGGTTCCCATTACCAGTTTGCAGGAACCTCCTCAAACCCCATCAGGGGGTAGAGACTTGACTTCACAGGTAAGTGCAAGTAAGTAGGTAGGCATTTGCATTCATTGTATATACCATTTGCATTTCATGCTATAGTAGTTTGCATTTACATTTGTACATATGCTTGCTTTCATTTTCTGTATTATATATATGTGATTTAGGAGTGGTATCACCACCCCGAATGATTACTAATAGTTTTATGTTGAGATAAAGAAGGTCACGGGTTATGTCAAAGATGTTGAGGTTCACATGCATTCTATGGTGAGCACATGTCCCCGAGTTGGAGCCATATGTTATCCCCTAGGCTAGGGATAACTAAGGAGATTATATCTCGAGGCCCACATGTCCTAGACATGGAGTAACGAGAGTCAAATCGACTTGAGCATGGCCCTAGAGGGCCCATCCTTTTCTTCTTCAACACCTCCACTTTGTCAGGAGCAACAACATCCATCACATCAGCCTAGTATTACAGTAGAAATGGGTCTTTCTCCATGAGGTAATGAGTCCGAGTATCATGGTATGTGTCAGTTTGATTCTCAAAATTTTTGAATATGTGCATTTAATCCTTTATGTTTCTAACGTGTGCTTGGAACTTATGCCTTTCCACTTGACCACACCTGGGGGGAAATGACATGATTCCCTAGTAAGATGGTTCCCATAGGGTTTGAGTTGCCACTCAGGGGATTCATGAAAGGTCATCATCCGTTCCCATGATACTTACCACTTTCCATCTTTTTCCTGCTCATCCATCCCATTACACTAGTTCAGGCATTGGGTTGGCCAAATATCTAAGGGTTGTACCTTACCTTGTGGGAAGAAGGGGCTAAAGACCCAGAGGGTAAAAGTAGCTGGAGAAGGATAAAATCCAAAATAAGTAAACCTTGAGATGCTTCACCTAGTGATCCCTGAGAAAACAATAAAAATATTCTCAACAAGAAACAGAGGGACCCATAAAAAAATAAAAAAATCGAGACCTAGTTAGAGGATAGGGGGTCTCATCATGAGCTAGCCTATTAGGTCCATGGGCATGTAGAGGTATGGCACTACCAACAACTGGTCATCACGCCAGGGTAGTGGCTCTTGGTGGCATAGCCAAGAGAAAGGGGGTCTCATCATGAGCCAACCTTCTCATTTCCATGAAATGCTTGTGGGTAACATTTCCACGAGTGGTCACCATGCCAGGGCAGTGTCCCCCAATTGGTATCTTGAAAGAAAAAATAATAAGAATAAAAGATAAAAGACATGAATGGCCTTGAAAACATTTGCATCCATGACAAGGTGCAACTCACCCTCTTCAGAGGCACCCACAAGTAAGCCATACATTTCCCTGCTATCAATGCACTCATTGCCTAGACATCCCTTACCACCTCATCCACTCACATGGCCTAGATTTGACTTCACCTAGGAAAACCCCACATCCAATGAGAATTATCCCAATAGGACTTCGTAGCATCCCCTCCAAACCTGGACTGTAGAATAACATAACATCTTTGAGCACTTGTCAGGGTAAAGGGGGTTTCATGCACATGTTTGAATAACTTGATGATTAAATGTGATTGACATTGATATGATCCATGTGACTTATGAGCCCATGGAGGGCATATTTGTTGATGTTGTAGGGCCACACCTGATGCATATGTACATATGGGGAGATGATTAGTTCAAACATCCATAGGGATGAAATCCCACCAGATGGATGCTGAGACCCCAGTCAGGGGCAGAGATAGATCAGGGGATTGCACCAGAGAGAGAGGAGGATGTTTCACCAGGGGGAGTCTGGAAGGACTGGACCCGGAGGGTTGTGCCCTTTTCACCATTATGTATACCTTGGAAGGCCCATGTTGTCACCCATGACGTCACCCAACGTTTTGGATGCTTTGGAGGAAGTTGTGTGCCAAGTGGCACGTGTGACAGTATCCTAAGGCCCAAGGAGGCCTAATGTTCTTCTCCAGGAGGACAAATTTGCCCAAAAAGGGCCTAACGTCACCCTAAAATGGCATGACATCACCTTTACAACTTGTTTTAGGGTTTAATTATGACATTTAATGTAAAAACTTGATATTATCTGTAACAGGCCATGTCAGCCTTTTCGACCTAATTCTGGTCATTAGTATTGTATAAATAAGGTTTTAAACCCTTGTATTTTTCATCATCTTTCACTCACACAAGTGAGGTCTGAAATTTATTCCCTCCTTAGGGTTTATTGGCTGAAATTTTAGGCACACTTCTTGGAGGAGGCTTAATTTGGTGTTTCTTGTCATTTTTCTTGGTGGAAAATCTTCAACTAGGCTTATTACTAGATTATTCTTGGTGGATGTAAGTGAATTTCTGCAATCCTTCTTTTCTTTGAATGTTTATGGTACATTTAATTTGCATTTATTCCAAGATTATGAAATTGCTAGTTTAAAACCCTAGGAGAACAGGAACATGTTATTGTCCTTGTCTTAAAAAAATTTCACCTATTAGATTGTGCTAGAAACGCTACCTTTGAAGCATTGTACTAGAGCCCTGCCATTGCAACACTCTAGTGTCATTTTCTTCATCAAGCCATTAATTGTTTCAAGCTTGAGCTAAAGAAGAAGGAAAACCACTAGGGCCTAGGTTTACCTACTTCCTAGTAGTCATTTTCCATCTAAGGCTTGTTGATTGAGGCCTTGGGTTACCAAAACCTCAATCATCATCCTTCTTGGTCCTTATCTCTTACATTATCATTTGTTTACTTCAAGTTTTGTTGCTGCAAGTGACTCCATTAGCCCTAAAAGGAACTGATTTAGACCTTAAATATGTTTGATTGATGAAACCAACCCTCAATTACTTTACCTCAAGCAACCTACTAACATTTTCTAACCCTAGAATAGCCTAACCTACTAACAATATTGTTTTTGTCACTATAGTAAGATACAACCATTAATTGCGGCATTAAAAGCTTCTAAAAACAATTGAGAAGGTTGATTTATACATTGTCTTGTTTGCTTCTAACAAATGCTAGTATTATGATTTCAATGGTTAATGATTCTTAGTCATTTTGTAGCTCTTTCAAGGCATTTAATGTGAAGTATTGCCTTATAAAAATCGATGTTATAATTTTCTATTTACTTCATTATTATCAGCCAATTTATTTTATTAAGAAAGTCTATGGTTTTATGAAGTGATAACCAACAAGTGTACTTGCAAATATATATAGTTTCTTGTTGCTTTGTTCCAGGAAGGTACACTTTGACATATTATCTTTTCATTGGTTATAAAATCAGACTTTATGATCGCTGGTGACTTGTGAGAGGGGATATTTATCTAGCTATTTTTACTTTTCCTTCTCAAACCCCCAGGTCACTGGGGACATCTCCCCTGGGTCTACCACCCTAAATAGAAAGAGACATCCTATTGAGGTGACAATGATAGGAAAGTCTCTCGTTATGCCAATTTTCTCTCTTTTAACCTTTCCTTTGATCAAAGTACAAATTGCGTGATAACATGGAGCATTGTTACAACACCACTCATCACATGTCCATAGGTTTGATTCCATTCAAGGCACTGTATGGCTATGATGGCCCATTATTTGTATATTTAACATTTGGAGAGAGCAGGGATATCAAGGCCAAAGAATGGTTGTAGGAAAGTTAGGACATATTGAGGATCCTAAAGGAGAATTTGCAGGTTGCTCAGAACCAACAGAAGGTGTATGTAGATAGGGATCGGGTGGAGAGTATTTTTGAGGTCATGGACCTATTATTTCTTAGGCTACAACCTTACTGACAGTATTCACTGAAAAAGAGTGGTGAAGAGAAGTTGAAACCTTGTTTTTAGGGACTCTACAAAATGATCAGGAGATTTGGAGAGGTGGCATATGAGTTGGAGCTACCAAAGGGAAGGAAAATCCACAACATATTCCACGTGTCAGGCCTAAAAAAGGAATTGGGCCAATAGGTAACCACTTTAATAGATCTTCTTCCACTATATGAGGAAGGAAAATTGGTTTTGGCACCTGAAAGGATTGTGGATGTACGAGAATGAATACTGAGAAGAAAATTTATTCTAGAGTACCTGGTCATATGGAAGGGGTTTCCTGCAAAAGATGCTACATGGAAAGGTGAACAAATTTTACAGCACCCCGATCAAAAATTGCTTAAGGAAAAGAAATTTTGGGAATGGAGGAATGTAATGTCCCCCTCAAATTGATGACTCATTATCCTACACGATTCCCATAGGCTATAGTCAACAAATAAAAAGGGGAGTCAAAGTATCAAACCCTAAAGAGATATTAAATAAAATAAATAATTATATTTTAATCAAGTGAGGGTTTGATTTGGTCAAGAAGGAAGATCTAGAAGAATCAAAGAAGAAGAATAAATAGAAGGGGAACCTACCTCTTTGGGAATTATGATTTGATATGTATTGAGTGCTCTTGTGGCCAACATTTTCATTAGGGTTAAGTGCATATTTAGTTTCGGTGGTGCAATACCCACCTTATCTAGACAAAGGAGAGTTCATTTGGAGTGTTTGTCTTGTGGTATTTTTTGAATATCTTGAAGTATACTGGATCAGAGAAATGGGAGGCTTGAAGATCCTCGGTTTCTATGTTGGCATCATACCAAGTTTCCTTCTGTGTTTAGTAGCAGATTGTGTAGATGCCTAACAACCAATAGTTTATATTCCTAGTCTAAATCTGCAACTAGTTTTACAGTCACTAGAGATATTTATATTGTTTTCCCATTCATAATAAGATGGCATATTATTTTTCTTTATTTATGTGTGTTTTCCATGTGTTTGTAGTATTCCTCAAGAATATTATTGTAAGGGTTTAATATCATTTTCAGATAGGAAGAATTAATAATTTGGGTCAAGGATATTACAACTAATATGGAAACCAATTTTGCATGGACAATATATTTTAATTTTGGGCTTCCAAGGAAGTCTTACATTGAAACTATCTATATAGTTTAGAAGGAATTATGTTATATGGGAAAGATCCATGTATTGGTCCAACAAGTAGTTCTTATTATTTTGACTCTTATCGTATTTTTATCTTTTTGTTTTTCCATTAATATATAATTATAGACCAATTTTTCCTCTAGTTCAGGGTTTTCACAAGCATCTTTTCAAAACCATCCTCAATTGTTGTTATATTCACAAAGAAAATCCCAGCCATCGACAAAGTACAAACAAGACAATTGAAGTATCCTCATTTTTACAAGTTCTTGCATAATGCAATGTAATGCCAAACCATTTGTAGGAATTTGGTAAGTGCTCAATAACTTCAAATTTTGTAAAGAAACACTCACGAACTTCACTAGTTATAACAGTTATCCATCATCGCCATGGATTATACAATTGAGGCTTAATATTTTCCTTTTATGCATTTTTTATGAAGTTTAAAAGGATGAAGGATTCTTGGCAGAGGAATATCCTCCCATTCAAGTAAGGTTCTATAGTTTTTCATTAGAAAACAACATGTATGCCTTTATCTTGGCCTAACTTCATGATGTGTTGACAATCTTTTAATAAAATTTAAATTATCGATGGTCAAATCAACACTGGTTGCTTTATAATTTCTAATATTTAAAAGGATAAGGATTCTTGGCAAAGGAACATCATTCCATTTAGAACATATTCTATAGTTTTTCATTAGCAATAACCATGGAAGACTTTATCTTGGCTCGACTCCATGCTATATCGAAAATATTTAAATAGCTTTTAAATTATCCAATGTTCAACTCAACATTGGTTACTTTGTAATTTCAATCTCAATTGAGATGCATTTTGAAATTGTATTCAATAACTAGAAACATTTGGGCTTAAAATAACTATGTTGATAAATTTGACATACCATCATAAGAAACAACGTTATATCGAATGTATTCTTAACATGAATTGATTGGAACTATTAAAATTCATTTTTTTGTGGTCTAAAAATCGAGAAATACTATATTTTTGTAATTTGTGTCATTTAACACTTTTCTACCAAGGCTTACATTGTACTTTTGTAGTTCAATCATTACAAGTTTTTAGATAAGCTCTTATATTTTTCCAAATAAATTTAAATGATAAAACAAATTATGGATTAAGTTCAAATATTGAATATTCATTACCATTTCATGTAATTGTTGTATTAAGAAACATAATGTAGTGATTTAATGTTTTATTTGTTTTTGGGTTTTTAGAAAATCTCTTACATTTCTCCAAATAAATTTAAATGACAAGAAAAGTTTTGGATTAAAGTTGAAATCTTTCATGAATATTTGTTACCATTTCATGTACTAGTTGTATTAAGAATGTATTAAGAAATATAATGATGAATTTGTTAATGGTTTCAATTTTAATAAATGACAAAACATGATTTACAAAGATCAAAACTATTTTTCCAACATTTTAGGTCTAAAGAACAAAATAAATATTGCCACGTGTAATGAACACCTACTAAACTCGTTAATTTTTTTTTCTTTACACAATAAAATCAACAATAGGCACATGCTAACTAATTCATGTAGTTAACAAGATATCTAAAACCTAAATGTAATCATACAAACACATAGCAACAACATCTACTCAAAACCCTCCTCAATGGTCATTAGAGTCGCAAAGAAAATTTCATCCATCGACAAAGTAGGAATAATAAGATAAACCTATATCACCTATTACAACATCACAATTACATAGATTAAGTACATAGTTCAATTCAACATCATCTCAACACTCTATGTCCAATGTAGTTCCATTTATGTAGTATCCATCAATAGCTTATCCTTTTCATGCAGCAAATGTAGTTCCCACTATGCAGTATCCATCAATGGCTCATCATTTTCATGCATTAAGTCTTTCTTCCAACCCTCCAGTTGCTTACTATACTAGAAATTTCCAAATCTATCCCTTTATAGGGGGAGATTGGCCTCCAAACCCATTGTTTCCTCTAGAGATTATACCAAGAATGGTTCAAAAAATGAAACTAGTAAGTTGGGTGCCCTACTCTTATTTGAGCCCTTTTGATATTCAAAAGGTGATTCTTTTGTTTACATTTTATCCATCATATAACCTTGAAAGAGTTTCAAATATTTTATAAGAGGTAGGTAAATTTAATTCTTTAGAAAAGTCAAATTTTTTTATTTAATGTTATAGAGAATATTGAAAGGGTGTAGCTGAGTTGTATAGGTGGTTCTTGTATTCCACTTGCATCTAGTATACAGGTGGTTCTTGTATTCCACTTGAATCTAATATGAAAATACTGGTACCCTTCTGAATGGAAGCATTGATTACAATCTAGGAACATATATTACAAGGAGGTTGGGCCTTGGAGTTATTGATGATCCTAATGAAGTGACCATGTATGATGATGTTTCCTCTGGGGCTTAAATAAGGAATGGCTAGAAAAATGAAGATATTAAGTGGTTTCCTTACTCTCCCCTTTCATCTCTTTAGATATACCGACAATTTTTCCTCTATCTTCTTGTATATCTATCATATATCATTGAAAGACAAATTTTCAAAGAGGCAAAGTTAATGCTTTAGAAAATTTAGGCAAATTTATCTGATGCAATAGAAGATGATGAAAGGGAGAAACCAATTCATACATGTGGTGCTTATTTTCCACTTCCATATAATATATAGGTGGTGCATATACTGGTATAACTTTTAATTGAATTGTTCAACACAACCAAGAGCATATCGTACATGAAGGTTGGTCCTTGAAGTTAATGGTGATCCTAATGAAATGATCAAATGTAACACACCAAACCCCTAAGTGTCCTTTTAAGGGATGGGGTATTAGAATTATCACTTTCCTAAACTATCTTAATCCCCTCTTTTAGAGATTTCATCGCCTTCTACTCGTCGAGAGCTTTCCAACGGTGGAAATTTCTCTCTAAACCAACTTCTATATCAAAAGTTATGGCCTTTCCAAGGTTCTCTGGTCTTCGACCTATATACCATTGACATGTGGCATCCATGTGACACCTCAAAATACTCACCATCTGACATGATGACTACGTTGCACCTACGTGGTTCCTGTAAATTCTACCACAATGAGGTTCCTCTCCACGTAGACCATCTATGCTATCACTCAGACTCTTTCCTAGTACTCTCATAACTCACCTCCAATGGGTATGTTATATTCGAGGGATATAACCTTTCAATGCCATATGTTCAAATCTAGAATGGCTCAGGCAATTTCAATACTCCAAAATCTAGGTATCAAGGAATATATGCCTCTCCTTGATGGATGGTTGTAAGTGTAAGTTCCAATCTCTCAATAGATGGTTGGAATTGATTCAGGGCCTAAGGTTCTCCCACCTAGTTGACCCTGCTTGACTCATCCATTTATGGGGAGTGACAGTTGTCACTCTAAACTTACTCTGGCTGCCCCGTTGGCATGCCACGTTAGCCATGAAGTTATACTTGTGTTCTATTGGCTTATATGGGACTCGTGGCAGATCGATGGATATCATGTTGTCTCCCCATTCACCACCCTACGGTCAATATATTCCCTATATCATACTTTCACTCTTAATCCATCGTAGGATTACTCTGAATCATTTGAAGTTGCACTCTGAAAATAGACAATATTGAGCCAACTAGACTCTCGCTCAATCCGTTCACCTAAGAATCTACTGACATAGATATTCACACTGACACTCCCCATCATATCTCACTCCTATGACTTATTAGTGGGACCCATAATGATCAATGAATAGGGATTCATCCCTCCCACTTCTAGATCTACGATTCATACTGGTGTGGCTTTGGGGTCTTTTCTTCAGATTTATTCTCATGGTGCATGAGATTTCCTCCTGAAGGTCTCACTTTGACAGGTTTGTTTCAGATTCCTTTCCATAATGTCCGTGGGATCTCTCTGACATGGTGACCCTAAATTCCCATCTGTTACGCATTATTTTGGTCACCCTAGTGATCAACTAACGATATGTGCATGACTCACTTCCATGTTCCCTGAAAACACTAAAAGAGACTTTCTCCATGAGAAAGTGGATTAGATTTTCTTCCTTAAAAACTATGTCAAAGGAGATTTTCGCACCCTGCTCTATGCTTGGGGTGAGAATATGCTTGATCATTGCATGCTTCACAAAATATGGACTGCAACGTTGTCACAGGTTGCTTGTGCATAGGTTGCGACGATGCTTAAACAAGGGAAAAGTGAAATTCACGAATGTTCTAGAAGGGAATATTCTAGAAGATGAGGTGGCCTCTGATCGGTTTGGATCTTACTCGCTTCTCAGATTTAGTGGGATCATCCTAATATCCTCATCCATCCCTCTTTCACCCTATATAAAGAGGGATCTCTTATGGAAAAGGCTAAGTATTGATTATGCATGAAGAATTCTGCTATATATTATATTAGAGATAGCTTTGCTTTAGCTCTCTAAGTCATATTGTGGATCTTCTTCATCAAAGGCACTGGAGCAAAGGGGTGTGTGTTGGAGAAAAGAGCCATTGGAAGGGACCTTGCAAAATCAAGGCATGGGTTGTATTCTCCACTTCCATTTAATATAATGCAACAATACATTTCTTCCCTATAAAGACATCTTTACTTTTATTGTATAACTCCTTGATCTTATACATATAATTCATTGGAATATATATATGTATCTTTGTTCTCTCTCTTTTTTGGTTTGTGCTTCTTAAAAAGGTTCACCATATCGCAAATCCAAAGATGGAGCAACAAGGACGACACTAGTGAGGATCAAGCGTCATTTAAAAGGTATGTCATTTGTTACTCTTTGAACTAGTTTATATGAAAATGAAGTCTAAGGTGAAGTTTGTATTCTACCTTGTTATGTTCTAGCTTCTTGTTGAAGTTAGAGATATTAGTTTGTGTTCGCATTGACCGATTTGTCCGATAAAAAAATTGGCGAATCTACTGGGGATCAACTTCTTTTGATCAATTTCATTCTCTAAGTGTGTGGGTTATCCATCTTGACTCCCTGGTTCTGAAAGTTCATTGAGAAACTTTGTCATTCTTCCAAATTTTCCTTATATTCAGATATCGTCGCACTGTGTCTTATTTTCATCCTATGATGATTCTTCATCGTCACACTCTTCTTGTGTGAACCATGATGATGATGTCGTACTGTGTCTTACATTCATCTTGTGATGATCCTACATCGTCGCATTGTACCTTTCTGCAGCCTGCAGTGATTCCTATAGGAATTGTTGGAGTGACAGTCAATTTTCTTTTCTTTGCCCAGATTTGTCTTTACTGCTTGGGATGAACTTTTATCTTTAGTGAATGATTTATTTTCATCTTTTAAGCCTGAATTTGATTGATTTTCAAGAATTGAGAGTCTTCTTCATAAGCTTTGTAAATTTTATTTTTTACTTCTTATTGCAAGGGTATAATCTCAAGGCTTTGTTCCTGAGTGCTTGCTTGATAATTTGTTCTTGATTTATTTTGATTTTTGTATTGATTTTAAGTTTTGGATTGTTGTTGATTAAGAAACAATTTTTGTTTGCATTCAATAAATAGTTTTCTTATCTTTTCATTTTTTGCTTGCATTATGAGTTTGATTTGGAAAATAGTGTTGAGAGTGCAATAATCTTCTTGGACCATTATTTCTTTTTGGATTATGTCTCTGTTCTGATTTGAAAAGGAAAGGAATGAAGTTTATTATTCTTTTTAGTAATCTTCGTAAGAAATCTTTTGAATTCAAATATTTCTCGAAAGAGAAAATTAGAATATTTAGTAGTTTTAATTGTTTGGAATCCATATCATTCAAAGATTGAGGAGTTGTGCTTTGTAATTTTTGTATTCTGGAAAGAGAAACCTTATGCCTATTGTAATAAGATTTCATCAAATGAAACGATTGCATATAATCTCTTTTTTCATTTTATTGGGTCAAGGTCAAATACATCATCAGTTTCACTTCCGTTTCCCTTTTGAGTAAGCAACAACCTTTAAAATACAACATAATTTTAAAATCTATTAGCAACTTTTATTTTCTAGAACTTTTATACACCAACATTAGCTAGGGTAGTGCTTTGGAATAGGTTGTGAGACACACTCTCCAAAGCATTAAAACACACAATAGTATCTTGTGATAGGGAGAGTTCAAATACACTTGCTACATTTTGTCCTGGGAATCCCTCCTAACACAAGGGTCAATCACAAGGTCGCATTAGGGTCGACAGAGTTACTCACCCTGCTTTGTTGGTCTTAGTGTAGAGATTACGCATATTATTGGGGGTCACTTGAGAATAAAATCATGTGGGGACCTTCTTGAGTTGATTTTGGGCTTAAATACCCTTCCCTTGCATGTGGATCAGACTGTTGACTGCTTCCCCAGGCATCATTGTTGTAATTGGTAACCTTAGTGGCCTATCTCTTTAGAGTCTTTTACACAAGGTGACTGTAGAGGGGAAAGTCTTCATGGTACCTGGAATCGACGTTGGCCAAACTCACTCGGGCTCCTTGAAGGGTATACCCAAAATTATATGTGGGAGCTTGCACCAGGGTGTAAGTCCGTTAAGAAGGTTATCAATGTAACTTTTCCACCCACTTTATCCCAGGCCCTTCTTGTCTTGATTTTGCGATGTTGGATTTCATCACCAACTAGTGACTTCTAAATAAGAAGGTTTGTTTGTGTGTTTGATATCTAGATTTTATTAGTGAGTGTTGTTTGTTTCTCTAGTTGGCCATAGATTTATTTCATTCTTTATTTGGTGCAACCAAAATTGACCTTTGTCATTCCCATGGGATGCAAAGGTGTTCCTGAAGGAGTAGTCAATAATGATGTAACCTTTGAGATTGGAAGTTCTACTCCATTGGAGGAATCAATACACCCTGTAAATTCGTTATTGAGTGTTGTACAAGATCCACTTTTTCTCCGGATAAATTCATTGGGAGACATTGTTGTTGAAGATTATACTAGAATACCTATTGGACCTCACACAGAGTCTGGTGTAGATGATCCACCCTTCCAAAGTGAATCATTTATAACTTCGATTCATACTGCTGGAATTTTTAATCCTAGCTCTGTCCTGTTCGTTCTTTTTAGAGGACCTCTTCGAGACAATATTTTTGATAAACTAGGAATGAGTCACCTACGCCTGAGGACATATAATCAACCTATGGAATCACATACACTTGTGACTTCCACTTGTTATACAATACCTTTAGATCATTTTACTATCACGATCAGTAATGTTGTCACAGTCTCAAACCAATTGTTGGTTGGTTCTCATACAATTCTTCCTCTCCAGCTCACTAGCTCTACCATGGTCCCACAAGTTACGCATGTTTCTGCCGGAAGTCTGGTAATCACTGAAGTTCCTATTGGAACACCACTTCCCCTTAGATCAAATCCATCACTTCCACTTGGGTATAATTCTCTGAATACTTCTATTGCTAATCCTGCCTAGAGTCATCTGGAGGGCCTAATATTTTTGTTCCTCCTAGGTATAATGTTGTTAGTAGTTTTGTTCCTAAACCTACACAGGTTCTCTCCAGGGTGCCTAACATTCCTCCTCCACCTCCACCTGGAGGATCTAATTGTCTTAGACTAAGTATCTCCAATCAAGTTGGAGGCAAAATTCATTTTGTCACTTCTAGTTTTCAAATTCCTATTGGAAGCCAACCTCAAGTTGGGGGGAAACCTCAAGTTGGGGGGAAACCCCAAGCTGGGGGTCATAACCCAATGTAGGGGAAATATATCCCTGGATTACAATCTCAACCTTGGAGTTTTCCTTTCCAAGGAAATCAACAACTTCACAGGGGGAAAACTCCTCAAGTTAATTCTTTTGTACCCCCTAATCTCGGGAAACCATATCTAGGATCTATGAATCCTACCTGGGGTTAATATTTTCAGTCTAATGCTCCTTTCCAAGGAAGCATACCCAATCAACCAACTCATGTTGGCTATTTGAATCAAAACCCTCCACCACCGAATTTGATAGGACCCTCTAACTATATACAGACTTCTTATGGTCCTACCGGTATACCTACAGGACTACCTCCTCAAAATTACCAGTTTCCTCAAGTGAAAAGACAGTTGTTGTTTCTTGCTACTTTGGATTTACCATATTTTTCTAGGATTTTGAATGATCCTATATTTCATTCTCCTTATTGGTCGGTCATACCTGCCAAGTTACCATCAGACATTCCTAAGTTTGATGGTTGATCAGGGGAAGACCCAAATAATCACATCATGAAATTCCATCTTTGGTGTTCATCCAACTCTTTGATGGACGAATCCATTAGATTACCTCTTTTCCAACAAAATATTATGGGTTCGAAGGCCAAATGGTATATCGAATTTCCACGAGGATTATTCAATGATTTCAACACCTTAGCTATGGCTTTCTTAACTCATTACCAGTTACTGATACGATATGAGACAGAAACTGAAATTTTGAGTTCATTTAAACAATCCTCTTCTACTCACATTTTCGATCATATTCACGAGTGGAGGAGGAGAAGACACTTAATCAAAGTTACCCTTCTCGATCAACTATTGGCTGAGTGGTTTACCAAATCACTCATTGGTCCTATATCCCAAGATGTCTCCATGGGTGGTGTCGTCACTAAAGAGCATGTGATTAATCGTGCCCAATACTAGTATCTTGTTTATTCACAAACGGGCACACTATATGAATTGATCCATGATGCTCCTTTCCCATCTACAAATCCAACCCCAACACCTCTAGTATCTTCTCATGTTGTTGATGATGTGATTGGCACTTTTCACGCTGAGACTCAGTCTAAACAAACCAGTCATTCCAATCCCAAATCTACCACTGCTGATGTACACAATACTCCTCCTATAACTCCTTCTCCCAGTAAAACCTCTGAGGTTAACACTGTTCAATCTACACTTATCGGTAAAAATCAAAATAAAAAGAAAGGGGAGGGTAATAATAAAGAGGATACAAATAATAATCAACAATCCGATAAACCCAATACTCATCTTGTTGATGATAAAGAAAAGAGGAAACCTCGTTATCCTTGTCTTATCTGTGGTGAGGATCATTATACAGAAGATTTTCCACAAAGTTATGAGGTTACTAAGTTCTTGCAAGGGACTGAGACACCTCCTACACTCGTCGTTTTGTTACAACATTTTCCTTCTCAGCAACAGGCCCAATTGGTCATTCATGACCAACCTTCTCCCTCTACCACATCTTATGTACTTATGTGTACTAGTCACTCCAAGAAGAACAAAGTTTCAGTCGCTACTCGAGCCAAATATTATTCTCCTTAGAAAGAGAGAGTTGATGATTCACCACCTCCATTGGCTCAACCTCCTCCATCGACTTCACCTCCCAATAATCCTCTTCATCTCAAATGACCGAGTCTAGATATAGTTCTTCTCCCTCCTCCTAAAGGTGTTGTTCATAAGTCGTCATTTAACTCTCACGTGTGTGCTGCTCAAAACTACAGTATTGTAGAAGATCTTGCGCATGCACCTTTTGCGATGTCAGCTCTCAAATTCCTTCAAAGTTGTCTTACGCAACGAAAGACATTGTTAAAGGATATTGGTGGAATTGATCCTACCGATACGAACTTGATAATATTTTACTTGGAAGATCATATTCTAAGGCCCCCTCCTCAATTAGCATTTCAAATACAAGTCATTGTGGAAAATAAGAATATATGTTGAACCATTATTGATGAAGGAGTGTTATTGGATAAATTGGAGAATGTGGACATACACTAATCTCCCTAGATCCACCTAGATCTAGAACAAAACAAGGCAGGACATGACGCTTTCCCTAGGTTGCTACCATTGAATTTATCTTCAAAGGAGTGTATGACATACCTATATATATCGCTTCCTTATATCTCTGTTGTCCATGCTTCGCTCCAGTGCTCTTGTGAGATCAGATCTGCAATGACACAAACCAACCAAAGTGAAAGCAACAATTATAGATTCAATGGAAACCTAAACATGTGATCAAGGAGTCATGTAATAAAACACTAATGATTTTATGGGAAAGAGACATGCCACTGTATCATATTAAGTAAAAGTGGAA
>WSFP011421817.1:0-22854 GCA_009831015.1 Picea engelmannii | reverse complement strand
TTCCACTTTTACTTAATATGATACAGTGGCATGTCTCTTTCCCATAAAATCATTAGTGTTTTATTACATGACTCCTTGATCACATGTTTAGGTTTCCATTGAATCTATAATTGTTGCTTTCACTTTGGTTGGTTTGTGTCATTGCAGATCTGATCTCACAAGAGCACTGGAGCGAAGCATGGACAACAGAGATATAAGGAAGCGATATATATAGGTATGTCATACACTCCTTTGAAGATAAATTCAATGGTAGCAACCTAGGGAAAGCGTCATGTCCTGCCTTGTTTTGTTCTAGATCTAGGTGGATCTAGGGAGATTAGTGTATGTCCACATTCTCCAATTTATCCAATAACACTCCTTCATCAATAATGGTTCAACATATATTCTTATTTTCCACAATGACTTGTATTTGAAATGCTAATTGAGGAGGGGGCCTTAGAATATGATCTTCCAAGTAAAATATTATCAAGTTCGTATCGGTAGGATCAATTCCACCAATATCCTTTAACAATGTCTTTCGTTGCGTAAGACAACTTTGAAGGAATTTGAGAGCTGACATCGCAAAAGGTGCATGCGCAAGATCTTCTACAATACTGTAGTTTTGAGCAGCACACACGTGAGAGTTAAATGACGACTTATGAACAACACCTTTAGGAGGAGGGAGAAGAACTATATCTAGACTCGGTCATTTGAGATGAAGAGGATTATTGGGAGGTGAAGTCGATGGAGGAGGTTGAGCCAATGGAGGTGGTGAATCATCAACTCTCTCTTTCTAAGGAGAATAATATTTGGCTCGAGTAGCGACTGAAACTTTGTTCTTCTTGGAGTGACTAGTACACATAAGTACATAAGATGTGGTAGAGGGAGAAGGTTGGTCATGAATGACCAATTGGGCCTGTTGCTGAGAAGGAAAATGTTGTAACAAAACGACGAGTGTAGGAGGTGTCTCAGTCCCTTGCAAGAACTTAGTAACCTCATAACTTTGTGGAAAATCTTCTGTATAATGATCCTCACCACAGATAAGACAAGGATAACGAGGTTTCCTCTTTTCTTTATCATCAACAAGATGAGTATTGGGTTTATCGGATTGTTGATTATTATTTGTATCCTCTTTATTATTACCCTCCCCTTTCTTTTTATTTTGATTTTTACCGATAAGTGTAGATTGAACAGTGTTAACCTCAGAGGTTTTACTGGGAGAAGGAGTTATAGGAGGAGTATTGTGTACATCAGCAGTGGTAGATTTGGGATTGGAATGACTGGTTTGTTTAGACTGAGTCTCAGCGTGAAAAGTGCCAATCACATCATCAACAACATGAGAAGATACTAGAGGTGTTGGGGTTGGATTTGTAGATGGGAAAGGAGCATCATGGATCAATTCATATAGTGTGCCCGTTTGTGAATAAACAAGATACTAGTATTGGGCACGATTAATCACATGCTCTTTAGTGACGACACCACCCATGGAGACATCTTGGGATATAGGACCAATGAGTGATTTGGTAAACCACTCAGCCAATAGTTGATCGAGAAGGGTAACTTTGATTAAGTGTCTTCTCCTCCTCCACTCGTGAATATGATCGAAAATGTGAGTAGAAGAGGATTGTTTAAATGAACTCAAAATTTCAGTTTCTGTCTCATATCGTATCAGTAACTGGTAATGAGTTAAGAAAGCCATAGCTAAGGTGTTGAAATCATTGAATAATCCTCGTGGAAATTCGATATACCATTTGGCCTTCGAACCCATAATATTTTGTTGGAAAAGAGGTAATCTAATGGATTCGTCCATCAAAGAGTTGGATGAACACCAAAGATGGAATTTCATGATGTGATTATTTGGGTCTTCCCCTGATCAACCATCAAACTTAGGAATGTCTGATGGTAACTTGGCAGGTATGACCGACCAATAAGGAGAATGAAATATAGGATCATTCAAAATCCTAGAAAAATATGGTAAATCCAAAGTAGCAAGAAACAACAACTGTCTTTTCACTTGAGGAAACTGGTAATTTTGAGGAGGTAGTCCTGTAGGTATACCGGTAGGACCATAAGAAGTCTGTATATAGTTAGAGGGTCCTATCAAATTCGGTGGTGGAGGGTTTTGATTCAAATAGCCAACATGAGTTGGTTGATTGGGTATGCTTCCTTGGAAAGGAGCATTAGACTGAAAATATTAACCCCAGGTAGGATTCATAGATCCTAGATATGGTTTCCCGAGATTAGGGGGTACAAAAGAATTAACTTGAGGAGTTTTCCCCCTGTGAAGTTGTTGATTTCCTTGGAAAGGAAAACTCCAAGGTTGAGATTGTAATCCAGGGATATATTTCCCCTACATTGGGTTATGACCCCCAGCTTGGGGTTTCCCCCCAACTTGAGGTTTCCCCCCAACTTGAGGTTGGCTTCCAATAGGAATTTGAAAACTAGAAGTGACAAAATGAATTTTGCCTCCAACTTGATTGGAGATACTTAGTCTAAGACAATTAGATCCTCCAGGTGGAGGTGGAGGAGGAATGTTAGGCACCCTGGAGAGAACCTGTGTAGGTTTAGGAACAAAACTACTAACAACATTATACCTAGGAGGAACAAAAATATTAGGCCCTCCAGATGACTCTAGGCAGGATTAGCAATAGAAGTATTCAGAGAATTATACCCAAGTGGAAGTGATGGATTTGATCTAAGGGGAAGTGGTGTTCCAATAGGAACTTCAGTGATTACCAGACTTCCGGCAGAAACATGCGTAACTTGTGGGACCATGGTAGAGCTAGTGAGCTGGAGAGGAAGAATTGTATGAGAACCAACCAACAATTGGTTTGAGACTGTGACAACATTACTGATCGTGATAGTAAAATGATCTAAAGGTATTGTATAACAAGTGGAAGTCACAAGTGTATGTGATTCCATAGGTTGATTATATGTCCTCAGGCGTAGGTGACTCATTCCTAGTTTATCAAAAATATTGTCTCGAAGAGGTCCTCTAAAAAGAACGAACAGGACAGAGCTAGGATTAAAAATTCCAGCAGTATGAATCGAAGTTATAAATGATTCACTTTGGAAGGGTGGATCATCTACACCAGACTCTGTGTGAGGTCCAATAGGTATTCTAGTATAATCTTCAACAACAATGTCTCCCAATGAATTTATCCGGAGAAAAAGTGGATCTTGTACAACACTCAATAACGAATTTACAGGGTGTATTGATTCCTCCAATGGAGTAGAACTTCCAATCTCAAAGGTTACATCATTATTGACTACTCCTTCAGGAACACCTTTGCATCCCATGGGAATGACAAAGGTCAATTTTGGTTGCACCAAATAAAGAATGAAATAAATCTATGGCCAACTAGAGAAACAAACAACACTCACTAATAAAATCTAGATATCAAACACACAAACAAACCTTCTTATTTAGAAGTCACTAGTTGGTGATGAAATCCAACATCGCAAAATCAAGACAAGAAGGGCCTGGGATAAAGTGGGTGGAAAAGTTACATTGATAACCTTCTTAACGGACTTACACCCTGGTGCAAGCTCCCACATATAATTTTGGGTATACCCTTCAAGGAGCCCGAGTGAGTTTGGCCAACGTCGATTCCAGGTACCATGAAGACTTTCCCCTCTACAGTCACCTTGTGTAAAAGACTCTAAAGAGATAGGCCACTAAGGTTACCAATTACAACAATGATGCCTGGGGAAGCAGTCAACAGTCTGATCCACATGCAAGGGAAGGGTATTTAAGCCCAAAATCAACTCAAGAAGGTCCCCACATGATTTTATTCTCAAGTGACCCCCAATAATATGCGTAATCTCTACACTAAGACCAACAAAGCAGGGTGAGTAACTCTGTCGACCCTAATGCGACCTTGTGATTGACCCTTGTGTTAGGAGGGATTCCCAGGACAAAATGTAGCAAGTGTATTTGAACTCTCCCTATCACAAGATACTATTGTGTGTTTTAATGCTTTGGAGAGTGTGTCTCACAACCTATTCCAAAGCACTACCCTAGCTAATGTTGGTGTATAAAAGTTCTAGAAAATAAAAGTTGCTAATAGATTTTAAAATTATGTTGTATTTTAAAGGTTGTTGCTTACTCAAAAGGGAAACGGAAGTGAAACTGATGATGTATTTGACCTTGACCCAATAAAATGAAAAAAGAGATTATATGCAATCGTTTCATTTGATGAAATCTTATTACAATAGGCATAAGGTTTCTCTTTCCAGAATACAAAAATTACAAAGCACAACTCCTCAATCTTTGAATGATATGGATTCCAAACAATTAAAACTACTAAATATTCTAATTTTCTCTTTCGAGAAATATTTGAATTCAAAAGATTTCTTACGAAGATTACTAAAAAGAATAATAAACTTCATTCCTTTCCTTTTCAAATCAGAACAGAGACATAATCCAAAAAGAAATAATGGTCCAAGAAGATTATTGCACTCTCAACACTATTTTCCAAATCAAACTCATAATGCAAGCAAAAAATGAAAAGATAAGAAAACTATTTATTGAATGCAAACAAAAATTGTTTCTTAATCAACAACAATCCAAAACTTAAAATCAATACAAAAATCAAAATAAATCAAGAACAAATTATCAAGCAAGCACTCAGGAACAAAGCCTTGAGATTATACCCTTGCAATAAGAAGTAAAAAATAAAATTTACAAAGCTTATGAAGAAGACTCTCAATTCTTGAAAATCAATCAAATTCAGGCTTAAAAGATGAAAATAAATCATTCACTAAAGATAAAAGTTCATCCCAAGCAGTAAAGACAAATCTGGGCAAAGAAAAGAAAATTGACTGTCACTCCAACAATTCCTATAGGAATCACTGCAGGCTGCAGAAAGGTACAATGCGACGATGTAGGATCATCACAAGATGAATGTAAGACACAGTACGACATCATCATCATGGTTCACACAAGAAGAGTGTGACGATGAAGAATCATCATAGGATGAAAATAAGACACAGTGCGACGATATCTGAATATAAGGAAAATTTGGAAGAATGACAAAGTTTCTCAATGAACTTTCAGAACCAGGGAGTCAAGATGGATAACCCACACACTTAGAGAATGAAATTGATCAAAAGAAGTTGATCCCCAGTAGATTCGCCAATTTTTTTATCGGACAAATCGGTCAATGCGAACACAAACTAATATCTCTAACTTCAACAAGAAGCTAGAACATAACAAGGTAGAATACAAACTTCACCTTAGACTTCATTTTCATATAAACTAGTTCAAAGAGTAACAAATGACATACCTTTTAAATGACGCTTGATCCTCACTAGTGTCGTCCTTGTTGCTCCATCTTTGGATTTGCGATATGGTGAACCTTTTTAAGAAGCACAAACCAAAAAAGAGAGAGAACAAAGATACATATATATATTCCAATGAATTATATGTATAAGATCAAGGAGTTATACAATAAAAGTAAAGATGTCTTTATAGGGAAGAAATGTATTGTTGCATTATATTAAATGGAAGTGGAGAATACAACCCATGCCTTGATTTTGCAAGGTCCCTTCCAATGGCTCTTTTCTCCAACACACACCCCTTTGCTCCAGTGCCTTTGATGAAGAAGATCCACAATATGACTTAGAGAGCTAAAGCAAAGCTATCTCTAATATAATATATAGCAGAATTCTTCATGCATAATCAATACTTAGCCTTTTCCATAAGAGATCCCTCTTTATATAGGGTGAAAGAGGGATGGATGAGGATATTAGGATGATCCCACTAAATCTGAGAAGCGAGTAAGATCCAAACCGATCAGAGGCCACCTCATCTTCTAGAATATTCCCTTCTAGAACATTCGTGAATTTCACTTTTCCCTTGTTTAAGCATCGTCGCAACCTATGCACAAGCAACCTGTGACAACGTTGCAGTCCATATTTTGTGAAGCATGCAATGATCAAGCATATTCTCACCCCAAGCATAGAGCAGGGTGCGAAAATCTCCTTTGACATAGTTTTTAAGGAAGAAAATCTAATCCACTTTCTCATGGAGAAAGTCTCTTTTAGTGTTTTCAGGGAACATGGAAGTGAGTCATGCACATATCGTTAGTTGATCACTAGGGTGACCAAAATAATGCGTAACAGATGGGAATTTAGGGTCACCATGTCAGAGAGATCCCACGGACATTATGGAAAGGAATCTGAAACAAACCTGTCAAAGTGAGACCTTCAGGAGGAAATCTCATGCACCATGAGAATAAATCTGAAGAAAAGACCCCAAAGCCACACCAGTATGAATCGTAGATCTAGAAGTGGGAGGGATGAATCCCTATTCATTGATCATTATGGGTCCCACTAATAAGTCATAGGAGTGAGATATGATGGGGAGTGTCAGTGTGAATATCTATGTCAGTAGATTCTTAGGTGAACGGATTGAGCGAGAGTCTAGTTGGCTCAATATTGTCTATTTTCAGAGTGCAACTTCAAATGATTCAGAGTAATCCTACGATGGATTAAGAGTGAAAGTATGATATAGGGAATATATTGACCGTAGGGTGGTGAATGGGGAGACAACATGATATCCATCGATCTGCCACGAGTCCCATATAAGCCAATAGAACACAAGTATAACTTCATGGCTAACGTGGCATGCCAACGGGGCAGCCAGAGTAAGTTTAGAGTGACAACTGTCACTCCCCATAAATGGATGAGTCAAGCAGGGTCAACTAGGTGGGAGAACCTTAGGCCCTGAATCAATTCCAACCATCTATTGAGAGATTGGAACTTACACTTACAACCATCCATCAAGGAGAGGCATATATTCCTTGATACCTAGATTTTGGAGTATTGAAATTGCCTGAGCCATTCTAGATTTGAACATATGGCATTGAAAGGTTATATCCCTCGAATATAACATACCCATTGGAGGTGAGTTATGAGAGTACTAGGAAAGAGTCTGAGTGATAGCATAGATGGTCTACGTGGAGAGGAACCTCATTGTGGTAGAATTTACAGGAACCACGTAGGTGCAACGTAGTCATCATGTCAGATGGTGAGTATTTTGAGGTGTCACATGGATGCCACATGTCAATGGTATATAGGTCGAAGACCAGAGAACCTTGGAAAGGCCATAACTTTTGATATAGAAGTTGGTTTAGAGAGAAATTTCCACCGTTGGAAAGCTCTCGACGAGTAGAAGGCGATGAAATCTCTAAAAGAGGGGATTAAGATAGTTTAGGAAAGTGATAATTCTAATACCCCATCCCTTAAAAGGACACTTAGGGGTTTGGTGTGTTACATTTGATCATTTCATTAGGATCACCATTAACTTCAAGGACCAACCTTCATGTACGATATGCTCTTGGTTGTGTTGAACAATTCAATTAAAAGTTATACCAGTATATGCACCACCTATATATTATATGGAAGTGGAAAATAAGCACCACATGTATGAATTGGTTTCTCCCTTTCATCATCTTCTATTGCATCAGATAAATTTGCCTAAATTTTCTAAAGCATTAACTTTGCCTCTTTGAAAATTTGTCTTTCAATGATATATGATAGATATACAAGAAGATAGAGGAAAAATTGTCGGTATATCTAAAGAGATGAAAGGGGAGAGTAAGGAAACCACTTAATATCTTCATTTTTCTAGCCATTCCTTATTTAAGCCCCAGAGGAAACATCATCATACATGGTCACTTCATTAGGATCATCAATAACTCCAAGGCCCAACCTCCTTGTAATATATGTTCCTAGATTGTAATCAATGCTTCCATTCAGAAGGGTACCAGTATTTTCATATTAGATTCAAGTGGAATACAAGAACCACCTGTATACTAGATGCAAGTGGAATACAAGAACCACCTATACAACTCAGCTACACCCTTTCAATATTCTCTATAACATTAAATAAAAAAATTTGACTTTTCTAAAGAATTAAATTTACCTACCTCTTATAAAATATTTGAAACTCTTTCAAGGTTATATGATGGATAAAATGTAAACAAAAGAATCACCTTTTGAATATCAAAAGGGCTCAAATAAGAGTAGGGCACCCAACTTACTAGTTTCATTTTTTGAACCATTCTTGGTATAATCTCTAGAGGAAACAATGGGTTTGGAGGCCAATCTCCCCCTATAAAGGGATAGATTTGGAAATTTCTAGTATAGTAAGCAACTGGAGGGTTGGAAGAAAGACTTAATGCATGAAAATGATGAGCCATTGATGGATACTGCATAGTGGGAACTACATTTGCTGCATGAAAAGGATAAGCTATTGATGGATACTACATAAATGGAACTACATTGGACATAGAGTGTTGAGATGATGTTGAATTGAACTATGTACTTAATCTATGTAATTGTGATGTTGTAATAGGTGATATAGGTTTATCTTATTATTCCTACTTTGTCGATGGATGAAATTTTCTTTGCGACTCTAATGACCATTGAGGAGGGTTTTGAGTAGATGTTGTTGCTATGTGTTTGTATGATTACATTTAGGTTTTAGATATCTTGTTAACTACATGAATTAGTTAGCATGTGCCTATTGTTGATTTTATTGTGTAAAGAAAAAAAAATTAACGAGTTTAGTAGGTGTTCATTACACGTGGCAATATTTATTTTGTTCTTTAGACCTAAAATGTTGGAAAAATAGTTTTGATCTTTGTAAATCATGTTTTGTCATTTATTAAAATTGAAACCATTAACAAATTCATCATTATATTTCTTAATACATTCTTAATACAACTAGTACATGAAATGGTAACAAATATTCATGAAAGATTTCAACTTTAATCCAAAACTTTTCTTGTCATTTAAATTTATTTGGAGAAATGTAAGAGATTTTCTAAAAACCCAAAAACAAATAAAACATTAAATCACTACATTATGTTTCTTAATACAACAATTACATGAAATGGTAATGAATATTCAATATTTGAACTTAATCCATAATTTGTTTTATCATTTAAATTTATTTGGAAAAATATAAGAGCTTATCTAAAAACTTGTAATGATTGAACTACAAAAGTACAATGTAAGCCTTGGTAGAAAAGTGTTAAATGACACAAATTACAAAAATATAGTATTTCTCGATTTTTAGACCACAAAAAAATGAATTTTAATAGTTCCAATCAATTCATGTTAAGAATACATTCGATATAACGTTGTTTCTTATGATGGTATGTCAAATTTATCAACATAGTTATTTTAAGCCCAAATGTTTCTAGTTATTGAATACAATTTCAAAATGCATCTCAATTGAGATTGAAATTACAAAGTAACCAATGTTGAGTTGAACATTGGATAATTTAAAAGCTATTTAAATATTTTCGATATAGCATGGAGTCGAGCCAAGATAAAGTCTTCCATGGTTATTGCTAATGAAAAACTATAGAATATGTTCTAAATGGAATGATGTTCCTTTGCCAAGAATCCTTATCCTTTTAAATATTAGAAATTATAAAGCAACCAGTGTTGATTTGACCATCGATAATTTAAATTTTATTAAAAGATTGTCAACACATCATGAAGTTAGGCCAAGATAAAGGCATACATGTTGTTTTCTAATGAAAAACTATAGAACCTTACTTGAATGGGAGGATATTCCTCTGCCAAGAATCCTTCATCCTTTTAAACTTCATAAAAAATGCATAAAAGGAAAATATTAAGCCTCAATTGTATAATCCATGGCGATGATGGATAACTGTTATAACTAGTGAAGTTCGTGAGTGTTTCTTTACAAAATTTGAAGTTATTGAGCACTTACCAAATTCCTACAAATGGTTTGGCATTACATTGCATTATGCAAGAACTTGTAAAAATGAGGATACTTCAATTGTCTTGTTTGTACTTTGTCGATGGCTGGGATTTTCTTTGTGAATATAACAACAATTGAGGATGGTTTTGAAAAGATGCTTGTGAAAACCCTGAACTAGAGGAAAAATTGGTCTATAATTATATATTAATGGAAAAACAAAAAGATAAAAATACGATAAGAGTCAAAATAATAAGAACTACTTGTTGGACCAATACATGGATCTTTCCCATATAACATAATTCCTTCTAAACTATATAGATAGTTTCAATGTAAGACTTCCTTGGAAGCCCAAAATTAAAATATATTGTCCATGCAAAATTGGTTTCCATATTAGTTGTAATATCCTTGACCCAAATTATTAATTCTTCCTATCTGAAAATGATATTAAACCCTTACAATAATATTCTTGAGGAATACTACAAACACATGGAAAACACACATAAATAAAGAAAAATAATATGCCATCTTATTATGAATGGGAAAACAATATAAATATCTCTAGTGACTGTAAAACTAGTTGCAGATTTAGACTAGGAATATAAACTATTGGTTGTTAGGCATCTACACAATCTGCTACTAAACACAGAAGGAAACTTGGTATGATGCCAACATAGAAACCGAGGATCTTCAAGCCTCCCATTTCTCTGATCCAGTATACTTCAAGATATTCAAAAAATACCACAAGACAAACACTCCAAATGAACTCTCCTTTGTCTAGATAAGGTGGGTATTGCACCACCGAAACTAAATATGCACTTAACCCTAATGAAAATGTTGGCCACAAGAGCACTCAATACATATCAAATCATAATTCCCAAAGAGGTAGGTTCCCCTTCTATTTATTCTTCTTCTTTGATTCTTCTAGATCTTCCTTCTTGACCAAATCAAACCCTCACTTGATTAAAATATAATTATTTATTTTATTTAATATCTCTTTAGGGTTTGATACTTTGACTCCCCTTTTTATTTGTTGACTATAGCCTATGGGAATCGTGTAGGATAATGAGTCATCAATTTGAGGGGGACATTACATTCCTCCATTCCCAAAATTTCTTTTCCTTAAGCAATTTTTGATCGGGGTGCTGTAAAATTTGTTCACCTTTCCATGTAGCATCTTTTGCAGGAAACCCCTTCCATATGACCAGGTACTCTAGAATAAATTTTCTTCTCAGTATTCATTCTCGTACATCCACAATCCTTTCAGGTGCCAAAACCAATTTTCCTTCCTCATATAGTGGAAGAAGATCTATTAAAGTGGTTACCTATTGGCCCAATTCCTTTTTTAGGCCTGACACGTGGAATATGTTGTGGATTTTCCTTCCCTTTGGTAGCTCCAACTCATATGCCACCTCTCCAAATCTCCTGATCATTTTGTAGAGTCCCTAAAAACAAGGTTTCAACTTCTCTTCACCACTCTTTTTCAGTGAATACTGTCAGTAAGGTTGTAGCCTAAGAAATAATAGGTCCATGACCTCAAAAATACTCTCCACCCGATCCCTATCTACATACACCTTCTGTTGGTTCTGAGCAACCTGCAAATTCTCCTTTAGGATCCTCAATATGTCCTAACTTTCCTACAACCATTCTTTGGCCTTGATATCCCTGCTCTCTCCAAATGTTAAATATACAAATAATGGGCCATCATAGCCATACAGTGCCTTGAATGGAATCAAACCTATGGACATGTGATGAGTGGTGTTGTAACAATGCTCCATGTTATCACGCAATTTGTACTTTGATCAAAGGAAAGGTTAAAAGAGAGAAAATTGGCATAACGAGAGACTTTCCTATCATTGTCACCTCAATAGGATGTCTCTTTCTATTTAGGGTGGTAGACCCAGGGGAGATGTCCCCAGTGACCTGGGGGTTTGAGAAGGAAAAGTAAAAATAGCTAGATAAATATCCCCTCTCACAAGTCACCAGCGATCATAAAGTCTGATTTTATAACCAATGAAAAGATAATATGTCAAAGTGTACCTTCCTGGAACAAAGCAACAAGAAACTATATATATTTGCAAGTACACTTGTTGGTTATCACTTCATAAAACCATAGACTTTCTTAATAAAATAAATTGGCTGATAATAATGAAGTAAATAGAAAATTATAACATCGATTTTTATAAGGCAATACTTCACATTAAATGCCTTGAAAGAGCTACAAAATGACTAAGAATCATTAACCATTGAAATCATAATACTAGCATTTGTTAGAAGCAAACAAGACAATGTATAAATCAACCTTCTCAATTGTTTTTAGAAGCTTTTAATGCCGCAATTAATGGTTGTATCTTACTATAGTGACAAAAACAATATTGTTAGTAGGTTAGGCTATTCTAGGGTTAGAAAATGTTAGTAGGTTGCTTGAGGTAAAGTAATTGAGGGTTGGTTTCATCAATCAAACATATTTAAGGTCTAAATCAGTTCCTTTTAGGGCTAATGGAGTCACTTGCAGCAACAAAACTTGAAGTAAACAAATGATAATGTAAGAGATAAGGACCAAGAAGGATGATGATTGAGGTTTTGGTAACCCAAGGCCTCAATCAACAAGCCTTAGATGGAAAATGACTACTAGGAAGTAGGTAAACCTAGGCCCTAGTGGTTTTCCTTCTTCTTTAGCTCAAGCTTGAAACAATTAATGGCTTGATGAAGAAAATGACACTAGAGTGTTGCAATGGCAGGGCTCTAGTACAATGCTTCAAAGGTAGCGTTTCTAGCACAATCTAATAGGTGAAATTTTTTTAAGACAAGGACAATAACATGTTCCTGTTCTCCTAGGGTTTTAAACTAGCAATTTCATAATCTTGGAATAAATGCAAATTAAATGTACCATAAACATTCAAAGAAAAGAAGGATTGCAGAAATTCACTTACATCCACCAAGAATAATCTAGTAATAAGCCTAGTTGAAGATTTTCCACCAAGAAAAATGACAAGAAACACCAAATTAAGCCTCCTCCAAGAAGTGTGCCTAAAATTTCAGCCAATAAACCCTAAGGAGGGAATAAATTTCAGACCTCACTTGTGTGAGTGAAAGATGATGAAAAATACAAGGGTTTAAAACCTTATTTATACAATACTAATGACCAGAATTAGGTCGAAAAGGCTGACATGGCCTGTTACAGATAATATCAAGTTTTTACATTAAATGTCATAATTAAACCCTAAAACAAGTTGTAAAGGTGATGTCATGCCATTTTAGGGTGACGTTAGGCCCTTTTTGGGCAAATTTGTCCTCCTGGAGAAGAACATTAGGCCTCCTTGGGCCTTAGGATACTGTCACACGTGCCACTTGGCACACAACTTCCTCCAAAGCATCCAAAACGTTGGGTGACGTCATGGGTGACAACATGGGCCTTCCAAGGTATACATAATGGTGAAAAGGGCACAACCCTCCGGGTCCAGTCCTTCCAGACTCCCCCTGGTGAAACATCCTCCTCTCTCTCTGGTGCAATCCCCTGATCTATCTCTGCCCCTGACTGGGGTCTCAGCATCCATCTGGTGGGATTTCATCCCTATGGATGTTTGAACTAATCATCTCCCCATATGTACATATGCATCAGGTGTGGCCCTACAACATCAACAAATATGCCCTCCATGGGCTCATAAGTCACATGGATCATATCAATGTCAATCACATTTAATCATCAAGTTATTCAAACATGTGCATGAAACCCCCTTTACCCTGACAAGTGCTCAAAGATGTTATGTTATTCTACAGTCCAGGTTTGGAGGGGATGCTACGAAGTCCTATTGGGATAATTCTCATTGGATGTGGGGTTTTCCTAGGTGAAGTCAAATCTAGGCCATGTGAGTGGATGAGGTGGTAAGGGATGTCTAGGCAATGAGTGCATTGATAGCAGGGAAATGTATGGCTTACTTGTGGGTGCCTCTGAAGAGGGTGAGTTGCACCTTGTCATGGATGCAAATGTTTTCAAGGCCATTCATGTCTTTTATCTTTTATTCTTATTATTTTTTCTTTCAAGATACCAATTGGGGGACACTGCCCTGGCATGGTGACCACTCGTGGAAATGTTACCCACAAGCATTTCATGGAAATGAGAAGGTTGGCTCATGATGAGACCCCCTTTCTCTTGGCTATGCCACCAAGAGCCACTACCCTGGCGTGATGACCAGTTGTTGGTAGTGCCATACCTCTACATGCCCATGGACCTAATAGGCTAGCTCATGATGAGACCCCCTATCCTCTAACTAGGTCTCGATTTTTTTATTTTTTTATGGGTCCCTCTGTTTCTTGTTGAGAATATTTTTATTGTTTTCTCAGGGATCACTAGGTGAAGCATCTCAAGGTTTACTTATTTTGGATTTTATCCTTCTCCAGCTACTTTTACCCTCTGGGTCTTTAGCCCCTTCTTCCCACAAGGTAAGGTACAACCCTTAGATATTTGGCCAACCCAATGCCTGAACTAGTGTAATGGGATGGATGAGCAGGAAAAAGATGGAAAGTGGTAAGTATCATGGGAACGGATGATGACCTTTCATGAATCCCCTGAGTGGCAACTCAAACCCTATGGGAACCATCTTACTAGGGAATCATGTCATTTCCCCCCAGGTGTGGTCAAGTGGAAAGGCATAAGTTCCAAGCACACGTTAGAAACATAAAGGATTAAATGCACATATTCAAAAATTTTGAGAATCAAACTGACACATACCATGATACTCGGACTCATTACCTCATGGAGAAAGACCCATTTCTACTGTAATACTAGGCTGATGTGATGGATGTTGTTGCTCCTGACAAAGTGGAGGTGTTGAAGAAGAAAAGGATGGGCCCTCTAGGGCCATGCTCAAGTCGATTTGACTCTCGTTACTCCATGTCTAGGACATGTGGGCCTCGAGATATAATCTCCTTAGTTATCCCTAGCCTAGGGGATAACATATGGCTCCAACTCGGGGACATGTGCTCACCATAGAATGCATGTGAACCTCAACATCTTTGACATAACCCGTGACCTTCTTTATCTCAACATAAAACTATTAGTAATCATTCGGGGTGGTGATACCACTCCTAAATCACATATATATAATACAGAAAATGAAAGCAAGCATATGTACAAATGTAAATGCAAACTACTATAGCATGAAATGCAAATGGTATATACAATGAATGCAAATGCCTACCTACTTACTTGCACTTACCTGTGAAGTCAAGTCTCTACCCCCTGATGGGGTTTGAGGAGGTTCCTGCAAACTGGTAATGGGAACCTTCTCCCTTCCAATGCAGACAAATAGTAGGCATCATTGACTGACTTTCTTCCAACTCTGAAGGGTCCAAGCCAAAACTGTGCATTTCCCTTGACATTAGTAGGATCTCCCTTCTTTGTGTCCCACATCCATACAGTGTCTCCCTCCTTGTAATCTCTAGTTCTGAACTTGGTTGTTTCTTGAACAACCCTTGTGTATTGTGTAGAGGCAGGAGGGTGGGATTCTGTTGTGAAAACTTCTTGTTGGGATGGCTAGATCAATACACTATCTTCTCCTTTCTTTAACAAAATGATAGCCCCAACTTCCTTGTCTTTATAATTTTTCATGAGTTTCTGATAATATTCCTTCTTTGGCCATTGTATCTGATAAAAATATTCCTCTGTAGAAAAAGGCATATCATCAAGAGAAAACACAGGAAGACTTTCTATGATTGGCTCGTGTGCTTCGTCAGTCTTGATGTGGTCACTAATTTCTAACACATGGGTTTTGGTCATTATCACATTTTGGATATGTCTCATCATTCCATCATTCATAGGCACATTGATATAACTGAGGTCCATCTCTAAAGTGCCTCCCAACATTGCATCAAATTTCCTGGACAACAACATCCCCCACACATCTGGTACATCTACTACTACAATGTCCATATGGATCGTTCTCTCAGGGTATATTCCAATATGTACTTACACATTTTTAATTACCCCATGTGTGGGTATTTCTCTAGACTCAAAGCCACACACATTCCTGTAAGTTCATGTGACTTTTAGGCCTAATTGTTGCATGACCTTTAGAGACATCATGTTGGCACCTGCCTCTAAATCTAGCATAAATTTTTTAAGGAATTTGTTATTTATCAATAAGGTCATGAAGAAATGTGGGTGTTCATCATACTAGACCCTAAAGTGATCATATTGTAGCATAATAGGAGGGTCCATTGTTCCATCTGATCCTTTGTATAAATTATCCAATCTTTCTTTGACGGATGGTACCTTGATGACTTCTCTCAATGGGATCGTCACATGCATCTTGGCTAATGCCCCTTCAAAGTCAAAGTTTAAGTCCACTCTTTCAGTCTTGGAAATATTTTTAGGAAGGATACTGTTCATGGGTGGAGGTCTTGTTTGGGATACTTTAGGACCAGTAGAGATAGGTTGGTTCAATTTCTTTTGTCTAGTATATACTTGGAATTCTTGTTTCTTCAACTTTTCTCTTGATTCTTGGTCAAGGTTATTTATAACCTCTGTTGGCTCTTGACCAAGTTTTGAGGAACACTTGGTCATATTTGACCATTTTTGGGACATCGACATCTTGTCAAAGATGGAGCGCAACGCGAAGTGGAAATCATGGAAGCTAGACCCCTTTTTAGGTTTTTGGGGATAATGTAATGGGAAAGGGATGTCGGCCCATATATATATATATATAGGCCATATAAAGAAGGAGTGGATGATATATCTATGTGATGTAGGCTAAGTGCCAAGGGTTGAATCTGTGTGATCAAGGCTTTGTGCATTTTGTGTAAGGCTTGCAGAGCCGAGTGCAAGTCCCTGTGAGAGACTGTAGAAGGCTTTGTGTTGTAGTGCAAGGAAGAAGGATCTAGCGAGTTGTGCAAATCTTCTATCCTATGAAAAGAGGGATTAGGATGGCTATGTGTTGTAACATGATTAACTGAAGCTAATAAAGAAGAAGACTTTGTGGACGTAGCCCCAGGGTGGGGGTGAACCACGATAAATCTGTGTGTTGTGCTCTGTGCCTCGACCTGATGTGTTTGTCTCTTCCTTTGCTAAGTGCTTTGATGTGTTTATATAGATCTATTTATTATTTGTGCTTCCGATATATGAATGAATGTTAGATCTGGTATGTAAGATGCTTAATGCTTGATCTATCGAATATAATCTATATTGTTGTGGCTAAGTGTTGAATTATCTTAGATCTAAGTACATACTATCATGCTCTGTGCTATATGTGAAGTATCATGAGGGTTGAATATTGATGAGTAATCTATGCTAGGTGATTGCTAAGTGTTATAATCACAGATCTGTGTCCCATCTAAGGTTGTAGACACCCGAGTCTTGCAACCACCCCTGCCTCTACCTCGGGTGAGACTTCATCTGCTTCACAGGTGTTGCCGAAAGGGTCGGTAGTTAGGGTTTTGTTGGTGTGTTGTTGTAGCGTTGAACCCTGGTCTTCCCCTGTGCCAACAAATGGTTCTGTTGCCGGAACCTGAAATTGTGATTGCTGGGAACTAAGCAAAAGAAGCCTTGTGCAAAGATTCATCCTGAAATTGTGAAAGCTCTGTGCATGGATCTATGTCCTAGTGCGCATTGATCTACTTGATCTAAAAATCTCTGTGCTGAAGAAGGAAGGACAGATATGAAGGAAAGAAGTCAGATCTGCAAGAAAAGAGGTTGATATTGAAGAAAAGAAGTAAGATCTGTAAGTTATGTGCTCTGATAAAGGTAAGAATAGTCAAAAGTTCTTATATCTAGAAGATGTGTGCCCTGTAGAGGTAAGATAAGTGAATTTTTTTTGTTTCTAGAGAATGGATTTAGGTATTCTTGATAGATTTTGTCCTAGCTTGAAAACTAGGGAATTATTAGATGAAAGAACGTTTGATATGAATAGATCTGATAAGAATAATAAAAGATATGTTATACCTATGCATAGAAAGAATTTTTGGACTAACCAATGGATGCAGGATCCTAGATATATTTTTTTGCAGGCTAGCCATTATGACCCTAGAAATAAGCACAAGAAAAGTGGGGATCATTGAAGATAAATAGAGGATTAACTCTTTGTTACAGTTGCAGAACACTGGGACATCTTGCTAAGGAATTCCCTGGGGGAAACCCTAGTTGCCTCTGTTGTAAGGCTATGGACCATGAAGTACTGGATTGCCCTAGAATGATTGCTAGACTTGAAAATATGAATATGGAGCAAGAAAACCCTAAAGGAGATCAAGAGACTAATATTATAGAAGAACCCCAGAAAGATTCATAGATTATGTTACTGAAAATCAAAGAAACCCTGGATGAACATAAAGATGCCAGTTTGTCAGAGATCTTCAAAGAAAAGGAGAAAATCAAAGTAAGAATAGGAGACTTTGACATTGACTGTGCTCTGGATGAGGGAACACAGATGAACATTATGATAGAAAGTACTTGGGAAACCCTAGGAAGGCCTGCTATGGTTCCTTCACTAGGAAAAATAGGGTTGTTTAAAGGAAAAATGGTAACCCTATGTGGTAGGATTACCTGGATATCTATAAGTACCCATGGAGCTTTGACAGAGGAAGAATTCGAAGTTATTAAATTTATTGAGGACTATGCCCCATTTCCATCTTTGTTAGGCAAGATTTGGATTGAAAAAGACTAGATCCAGAAAAAAGAAGAAAAGGAAACCCTAGAATAGAAGAAGCAAGAACTCATGGAATTTATGACTAGAAGGATCACCTACTTGATGGAAGAACAAGAGAAAATATCTAAGCTATTGAACACCAGGGACTTGAATCTCAAAGCTATAAGAGCATTAGAGGAACCATAGAAGACCGAACTACCTAATCCATATGATGAAGGAGTATTACCCTTGGATCTGAAGAAAGAATCTCAGCATCGCGAAGTGACTATGTCGAGAGAAGATAACAATCAGAATGGAAAAAGGATGACCAAGATGAATCTCACTAGGAAGAAGGATAGGAAGCTAAGTAAGAAGAGAGCCAAGATCGAAAAGTTATAGAAGACTCTAGAGGAAACTTCGCAGAAGGAAAAATCACAAGAATTGAGCTTCGTCAAGATATCAAAACAACGACATACGACACTTCGTCGTGGCGAAGCAATATAGCTGTTGAACCAATATACCCATTCGACATTCACCCCGAACAGACAGAAAAGAATTAAAGGATCACCACCAGACTGTTCCACCATGCCATAACGGATGGCTCAGCGTTCATGGAAGATTCATACCCATTGCAAGCAGATCATTAATGAATTTCCTATTTATCTCATCACGTCGTGCCCGAAGAACACTTTTTCCAACTGAAAAATCGAAACCCGCAGAACTAGTGATTGTCTACAGTGACCATTGCAAGAAGATTGTTCATCCTAATGCAGTATTTTGAGATCATTGTGACCCCGATTATCTTTCCCGAGTGCGTATGTCCGACGACCTCACCAAACTTGAGGAATCTGTCATAGAGGTCATTCTCGATTTAATGACTAAGAGAGTCATGTCAGAAAGAAGAATGTCCACCAAAGTCCAAGAATCATTGACGGGAGGAGTGCAAGCCTCCCCCACGACTGTTTGAGCAGGAACATCTCTAGCCAGCGCAAAGAGAAGAACTAAGAATAAGGACGACATAGCCAACATGAAGTTAGTGCCATCCATCCTACCAGCTTACATACCCCCTCTGAGCGGTGATATTAACAGGGACAGTGTCCCTAGAGACTTTGAATACACCCTAGTCACTTCATATCTATCGAATGGAGTACGCACCTACCATGCATATCAAGACAAGGTTACAACGTTGAAGTTTTGCGACTTCAACCTGGGGGACCGTAAAGCTTACATCATGTTCACCCCATATAAGTACTTGACGAGAACTAAGGGAAAGAATTCGAATCTCATCCCTCAGCAATGGATGATGAACCTCGCGCAATCTACTTTGCTCAATGTTATGAAAATACCGCACTTCGGAAGACACCAGGAGGTGAATGCTTGTGTAAAATTGCTGCTAGCAAGTTACCACGGAGGATACATGTGGCTAGATCTTTGCATAACTGTTGATCCAACGCTAATCAATAGGATCATTGGGCTTAGCATGCAAGGTCCTGATCCCCATGAGTACTATCCTAGAAAGACCAAAGACCGCGCTCTTGCACAGAAGATCAATGAAGCCTATGGAGATGTTGATAAAAGCATGAGAGGCTACAAGGTAGATTCTATTGAAAGTGGCGCAGTGCGCCTCACATGCCAACTGATCCCAGGGAAGTTGGTACACAAGAATCGACCAACACAAGTATCTGGATTTGTATTTGACCTCGCATGAAAGTGTGCAGAGGGACTACAGATGAACTGGGCGAAGTACCTGGTGAATCAATTGGAGATTGACTATAGAGAAGCCCAGGTTCAGGGGCATGAATTTCATTTTAGTTGGCTCCTGATACTGATTTCTTTTGTTTCATGGGAGATACCAAAAGGCACAACCTTCCCAGACCTTCATCCCTTTGAGCCACTAGCCGCGAAGTTCAGTACATTATGGTACTCGAACGACATGAGAAAGAAATGGCAATCGAATGTCATTTTCCACGCGTACTATAACCAATTGAAAGAATCCATAAGGAGTGAACCTCGCATAACTCTGAACACTTTACAGAGATTTCGACCTCTGATAAAGTTCAATGTTGACCGCCACTTTATTTTTCTAACCCCACGCGTTGATGAGCACCAAGAATAGCTTCAGTCCTATTATAATCTAACAGAAGAAGACCTGGAAGAGATTACCAAGGAATGGTAGGAGGACCTCCTTGTTTCAGTAGACCCTGCAAAAATGTCTGACATCGATAGCCCCAGAACTGCACAGAATACACCTGGGCCTAGTAAGACAAAGAAAGAAAAAATGACGAAGAAGACTGAAGAAGTCCAAGATGTTGACAGCCTATCTGTAAGGACATATTCCATTACACCAGATGAAGAAGGTGATATAGAAACTCAGAAAGTTGAAGTACCACCGCCTAAGGATGAAGACGACTCATCGAAGAAAAGGAAGGTCTCACCTCTGAAATTTTCCTCCAAAAAGAAACCAAGAACCCCTGTAACCAAGATGCGAACAACCCTCACGTTGGATGAATTTGATTTCATTGTTGCAGTGGTCAATGATGCTTCAAAGGAAATCATAGAGAAGCAGGAGGAAAAGTAGGAACACATGTATATCCAAATTGAGATCGCTCTCCAAGGATTACAACAAGCACTCCAATCTAGCCGAGCAATCTCTACTACACCTTTGCCAGAAGGAACAATAGAAGTGGGAGATGAATCAATTCAGCTCCGCAAGATTGTTGATGTAGTCGAAATACGCCTTCGACATGCTCAAGAAGAAAAAGTGCAAGCCACCTAGGCCCTAAAGAAAGCACAGGAGGAAATTATTGAACAACGCCAAGCCATGCAACAAGAGAAGAATGCTCTTCAAGCACAATTTGAAGAAGACAGAGCGAATATCCAAAAAGAGAAAGAGAAACTGCTCACAAAGCAGATAGGAATTGAAGAAGCAGTCAACAGAGCATTTCGCTCTGTGACCGGATTAGAGAAGAAGGTCGAAGAGCCCATAGAGTGCCAAGTGACGATGTTGGTTGAAGTTATTCAACAACTTCAACAAAGGGTCGTGGAATTAGAGCTTCATACCATACCACAGACTCCGCAAGAAGTGCGCGACCAGTGAGAATTGAATGCTCAGAGCACAGTTGAGAGGATTAAAACACTTGCTGCAGAATGTAAACAACCAAGTAGTAGAAGCACCCAGATATATGAACAACTATCTGAAGACCCAGAGTTGAAGAAACTAGAGTCCCAACTCCAGGAAGCAAAGTAGCATGCAGATACAGTACAAGCGCAATTCAAGCTCCTGTCACCCATATAGAGTATGAAGAGATCCCAGGAACAACACACTGCCCAACAACTCATTCTTACCATGCAGAATAGAGTGATGGAAGTCACCCAGAAACTCTAGCCGAGCAAGGAGGTGGCCTACCTACTATTTGAAGAAATTGAACGCCAAGGAACACTACTATAACAAGTAGTTGCAACAGTCGAGCAACAACTGGAAGGACCTATCAGCGACGCGATTGTTCAGGAATTCGTTGAGCAAGAAGCAGTAGCACAGAGACAAGTCGAAGCAGCTCGAGCCAAGATTGACACCTTTGAGGCAAAGTTACCTAGACCTGAGTGACTCAGGATGAGTCACAGGTGAGTGTTGGGGGCCTATTGGCCCTTGACCAAGTTTTGAGGAACACTTGGTCATATTTGACCATTTTTGGGACTTCGACAACTTGTCAAAGATGGAGCGCAACACAAAGCGAAAATCGTGGAAGTTAGACCCATTTTGTTATAAAAACAAGACCGTGGAGCAATAAAATAAAACAAATACAGAAACAAAACACAGAAGATACACAATACAATACAGACACTTCTTGGATTTTGCCTCAAGCTTTGTTCTATTTTCTTGATCAATATGGACAAATGTTTCACAACCGAAAGTTTTCAAAAAAGAATAGTTTACCTTTTTTCCTGTCCATTCCTCCTCTAGAATTATACCATCCAAAGAGCTTGAAGGTCCTCTGCTTATTAAGTAAACAACAATATCTATAACATCTGCCCAAAACTATAAGGGAAAACTAGCATGCAATCTCATACTCCTTGCACACTCCATGATTGTCCCGTTCATCCTTTCTGACACACCATTTTCTTGTGGTGTTCTTGGAACTATCTTCTCTCTACGAATCCCGTGGTATGAATAATAATAATCAAACTCCTTGCTGCAATATTCACCTCCATTATCTGATCTGAGACACTTCAACTTTTTTCCTGTCTCATTCTCAACCAAAGCTTTCCATTTCTTAAAAGTATCAAAAACATCAGATTTTTGTCGAATGCAATAAACCCAAGTTTTTCTAGTTGCATCATCAATAAAGGTAATATAATAATGAGAGCCACCAGGAGATGATACCTGAGTTGGTCCCCATACATCTGTATGCACAAGTTCTAACCTTTCACCCTTCTTTTCTTTTCCGACTCTGAGAAATATGACTCTCTTCTGTTTTCCATAAACACAATGCTCACAGAAGTCCAAATCAATTTGCT
>ML863703.1:9712-22854 GCA_009831015.1 Picea engelmannii | reverse complement strand
TCCACAGGAGGTGCCAAAAGAAAATTTTAGTCTAGGTAGGATTTCGGGGGTAGGCATCCAAATAACCCCCCGTTATCTGGTTCTCACAAATTTCAAACATAGAAGTTGACGAATAGGGAACTTTCAAATCCTCCAAGTCCAGCATTCCAATCACAATAAGGCAGGGAGATACCCGTGAAGGGTCGAAGGCCAAGGTCCGGTTGTTCTGTACGTCCCCCCTTGAGGCACCCACCTCTTGGACATGATCCAGCTCGTGACCCATCTCTTAGGCCAAAAATCTAAATGTCGCGCTTGGACCGAGGTACCTAGTGACCAATTTTAGGACATCTACCAAGGTGGCGGTTGTGGGTTGCAATCGCACCTTGATTGGATTTTGTGTGGCTATTGGGAGGTATCGCCAGCTCTTTTGGGATATTGCACCCTCTACCCCTCATTATAACCAGTTATTTCATCCTTCAGTAGTGTCTCTTCCGGTGACTTCAGACCCCACTGTCGAGAGCTATTGGAAGGTCCAGTGCTATTTGAGAGGAAGGACGTTACGTCTTCTAGGACATGAGAATTTGCTTTCTTTTTTATTCCCCCACGCGGACAAAACCCTCTTACCCACATATATGTTTCTTTCTCATTTATGTATGATGCACATATGATTACAGTTTGACTTTGATATATATATATATATTGCGTAAAAAAAGTCACAACAAAGACTCTTGGTTCTATGTTTCTCTCACCAATGGTTGCACACATTTCACACAATTAGTCTGACATCATTGGGGAACCACAGAACCCCCGTCGTTCACGATGCTTGCTCAACCTTCCTCCTATCTTAGTGGGAGTATCTGGTCGTACTCATTCATTATTACCTCCTTCACACACTCCTGTGAGTGCTACCATCTTCGGATCAGCTTTGCTTGGTTCTACCTTACTTGGGTCCAGTTCCCAAGGTCACACAGTCACTCGCTCTCCTTTACACAAAAGCGGGGGACCCACTTCCTCTCAAGGAGGGAGCACCAACCCACCTAGTCCCCATCAAGGGTCAAGTTCACAACACACTATGGCTGGAACTAACATTCCTACCCCATTACAGATGCCATACTTGGCCTCTCTCAACATACCGGATCTCACCAAGCTTACTAATGATCCTATATTGCATGACGCCTCATGGCCCGCAATGCCCACCAAACTTCCTTCAGACATGCCAAAGTTTGAAGGGAAGGTAGGGGATGACCCCGCCAATCATGTCATGACTTTTCATCTATGGTGTTCTTCCAATAGCATCATGGAGGATTCTGTCAGACTACGATTATTTCAATGCACACTTACTGGCCCATCAGCCAAATGGTATGTCGAAGAAAAATCAAGATCCCATACGACCTTTGAGTCCTTGGCCAAAGCATTCCTAACTTTCTTCCACTTACCCATTCGCCATGACAATGGTCTAGAACAATTGTCTAACTTCAAACAGACCTCAGCCACCCACATCGCTGACCACATTCATGAGTGGCGTAGGCGACGTAGTTTGTGTAAAGCAGAAACCACCAAACAACAATGCCTTGACTGGTTTCTTAGATCACTTGTCGCTCTCCTTGGTAAATATGTATATTCTACCTTCCCACAATCTGAAGAGGAGGCCATTAGCAAGGCTCACCAATATGACCTCATTTATGCACAATCAAGATACCTATACACAGTTCTTCTTGATCTTCCAAAACCTGTGCCATTTGGCCAGGACAAACTGGGGATGTCTCACTCAGCAGACGAACTAATAGGTGCCACCACACAGCATAGTCCACAACCCCAACCACCACCGATGTATAGAACACCTCAATACCCGTCGGCCTATGGGGTCACTCCTTACTTCCCCCCACCCCCTTATCAACAACCCTATCCTGTTTCTATGCCTCCACCCATCAGTGGACCACCACCGGCACCCCCCATACATCCACCTATTCCTCCAAATGGTGGTACTCCCTCAACATCCACTTATAGTACTGGTGAAAGAACACAGCCTTCCTATGTACCTTACAGCTCGGCGCCACCACAAAATCCTTATTTTTTATTTTTCGGTCCTCCACAACCCATGGATCCCCCACATCCTCATGCGGGGGTAAATTTTGTTCAACCGTCGGCTGTTCAACAATACCAAAATTTTGAACAATTGAACACAGCCAACCCTTCAAACAACTCTAAGAAAAAAGGACGGAATAGAAATAACAACAATCCTGGTCAAGGCGGGAATCAACCCCCACAACACCCACCCACTGGGGGAAACCCGAACCAAGGGAACCAAAACTCCCAGGGGGGCAATAAAAACAAATGCCAAGGGAGGAATAATGTTAAAACCATCCACCGTTGTGCTCTTTGTGGTGTGTATGGTCATTACACTCACCATTTCCCCCAGATTGTTGATTTCAAGAGGTTGAAAGACTCTGGGAGCCTTCCTCCCTCCCCAGCACAACCTGCCCCGCAACAGGCACAACAACAATATGCGCAACAACCCCCTCCCTTCGTACTGCAAAATCCTATCCCACATCAAGGTGTCATAAACACCCAGCAGGACACGTAGCATCCCTCACCTCAGGTGGGCCAATACCATAACCCCAACAATCTAGTAGAGCGAACAATTCTCCTCACTAGTGAGGAAGAAATTCTTTTGCAAACACGCCCCTGTTGATGATCCCTCGCCCTTCCTCCGAACCACCATTACGCATCCCTCGCATCCCCTTGCGCAGGAATGTTCACAACCCACAGGCTAGGGCAACACATAACTACAGCTTGGTAGATGACTTAGTGCAATCCTCGACTGCCATGTCAGTTCTGGAAGTCCTCCAGACTTGTCCAACGCAATAGAAATCATTACTTTTCGCCTTGGGGGCAGTCGACCCTGCCGATACTCGACTCATCACTTTTGACCTTGATAGCTGTGAACCTCGTCTTCCCGCCGCAGTTGCTATTCAAATACCAGTGAAAATACGGAACATCACCATCCATCGGTGTATCATCGATGAAGGGACATCTACCTGTATCATGTCCAAAACAGTATGGAAGAAACTTGGTTCCCCAGACCTCTTACCATCCGCCATCACATTACGAGCTTATGACAGAAGACCATCATCCCCCGAAGGGCTCTTCCAAAATGTCCCCGTAGAACTCGGGGGAAAAACCATTCTCATTGACATTGAAGTTATCGATGCTCAACTCGATTACACTATCTTGTTTGGCCGTACCTACATGTATGCTATGAAGGCAGTGGCCTCATCCGTCTTTTAGACAATCATGTTCCCTCATAACGGGAAGATAGTGACCGTCGACCAAGTCACACATTACGAACCAAACCCATCTGCCAACCTCGATAACATTATTCCTCTCATTCATTCAAGCAAAGATGTATATCCACTCATCGAGATGGGTCCTGGTATTTTCAAAGATCCATCCTTGTTAGGGACGTACCATGGAGAACCACCACTCCTTCCCCCTAGCCAAGTATGCGTCGTTTCCTCTAAAGAAACTCTCCAGGAGGATGCTCATCCTCCTCACGAGGCTTCAGTTATCCCTGACGTCTCAACAGTCACAGCACCACTCCCACAGGAGCCTCCTGCGCACTCGTCGATCCCTACGGTCCACGAATCCACACCCCCTCAAGGGCCTCGTCCCATTTGCGAGACAATTCCCCGACCCCTCACTCAAATTCCCTTCTTTTACCCTCAACCCGGTATAGAAGCTTTCCAGGTAGCAACAATGCTCACACTACCCAATATGGTGTTAGCAATCCCAGTGTGGTACTTACATCCATCTGGGATGGTCCCTTGCCCATAGGAATGACTCCCCATGACGATTCCTATCATCACTCCCACTACCCCTACTACCCCCATACTCCCTACCCCCACTGCTACAACCGGGGGTAGGCGACGTAAGAAGGATCCCACAGCTCCACTTCCTCCACGCATCCCACCACCTTGCGCCTTGTGTGACAAAGAGGGTCACCAAACCAACAACTACCCATCACTACCGGAATTACGGAATTTGATTCCCCCCAATCCAACCCCCACACCACCCATTACCACTGCTACCACTCAACTTTCCAGTAGTAGAGGGTTGAGGACCAAATTCGCATGTGCCATCTGTTCTGAGTATGGCCACTACTCCCATCATTGTCCGGCACTGCCACATTTCCGACAGGCATTAGCTATCATATGCCAGGACTTTCAGAACAACCCCCACCCTGCGTCGTCCTCCACCACAAATATCACCGACATTCGCTATGTCACCACTTCAGTCAATGAACGCATGAGGTGCCCCTGCTCTCTTTGCGATTCATTAGCACATTTTACATTCCAGTGTCTTATAATCCTCGCATACAGGAAACATCAATTGGCCCTGCATCACCAACCTGCAACAGCGGTAATCGACCTTACTTCATCACTCGAGGCTCTTCATGTCATTTCTCCAGAACCCGAGGCACTCCCAATACCTCCTTGGTTCTTAGATGGCACAACTGAGGATTTACCCCGTAACCCTCCCAACTCTCCTGCTCATTTCCCTATGGAGATTATCCATCCAACCACCACGAGTACCCCTCAGTTCTTCAACATATGGTTCATGATGAGCGAACCCTCATCATCTGCTCGCACCTCTCCCCTTGCTTCACCAGCAGGGGGCAATCACACTAGGGCTGAGATCACTCCTCATGATCCATTATATTCTCGTCGTTATCGATGTGACGAAGACATATTGGAAGAAATACAACGCCTAGAATCTCCCTGGGATGCACTACATCATCGTGCTCTCTTCCTTCCGTAGGAAGCCCACATGCCTCCTAGCCACAACCCAATTTACGCGGTCGAAACCAAAGACTTTATCCCATCAGGACCTATCGATTGGTTCAACAATCCTATTCATGCACCCGACACTTTTGAAGAAGGTAATCTGGCCAACATTTCCCCCACCATCAAAATTGACATTTCCATTAAACCGGGCATCGTCGAAGAAATCATCATTGGAGCTGCTTGCACTCCTCAGGAGATCGAAGCATATAAAACCCTCTTCCAGGAATATAGGGATATCTTCACCTGGTCATACACGGAGATGCCTGGCCTCGACCCATCTATTGTCGAACATCGTATCGACACCTGGCCCGACATCACACCTGTTCGCTAGAAACAACGACCGCTACACCCATCTAAGGTCGTGGCTATCAAAGCCGAAATTGATAAATTACGTACGGCTGGGTTATTTACCCCATAGCTTACACTTCATGGGTTTCCAACCCTGTACACGTCGAAAAAAAATAGGGCACCATTCGCATTTGCACCAACTTTCGCAATCTCAATAACGCATGTCCCAAGGACAACTTCCCAACGCCTTTCATCGATCAGATTATCGACGACTGCGCCGACCACGAGGATCTTTCCTTTATGGATGGATTCTCTCGCTATAACCAAATTCAAATTCACCCAACCGATCAATATAAAACCGCATTCATTACCCCGTGGGGTACGTTCGCATATCGTGTCATGCCCTTCGGCCTCAAAAACGCGGGCGCAACTTTCCAGCGGGCCATGACATACATCTTTCATGATCTGGCTGCAATCATCCTCGCCTACTTAGATGACCTCACCGCTCGCTCTAAGAAATGCACCCAACACCTAGATGATTTACAAATCATCTTTCAATGGTGTCGTCAGTACAACATCTGCTTGAACCCTCTCAAGTGTGTGTTCTGTGTCACCGTAGGGCGCCTCCTCGGTTTCATCATTTCACAAATCGGTATCACCGTGGACCCCCTCAAAGTCCAAGCTATCACCAAAATTCCACTGCCTCGTAATTTACGACAACTGCAGAGTCTACAGGGCAAATCTAACTTCCTTAGATGCTTTGTTCTTGATTATGCCATACGCGCACATGGTTTCCTCCGCTTACTACGTCACGACATCCCCTTTCAATGGGACGACTATGCCCAACAGTCATTTGACGACCTCAAAGCAGCACTCTCAAATGCACCTTTGATTAGTGCACCTGACTACAATCACGACTACATCCTTTACGTATCCGCATCAGCTGTATCAGTAACCGGCGTCCTCATCCAGATCGGAGATGACAATCGTGAACATGTCATTTACTACGTCAGTAAGAACCTCTCAGGACCACCCCTGAAGTACAAAAATGAAGAGAAACTTGCTCTTGCAGTTGTCCTTGCAGTATAGAAACTGCGCCATTACATTCTGCTTCGCACCACCAAGGTCGTTGCAGATTCCAACCCTATGCAATACTTACTCAGTCGTCGCCAAGTTAACGACAAATTCACTCACTCGATCGTTATCCTTCAGGAATACGACCTCGATTTTTCAAAACCTAAGAGTAAGAAGGCCCTCGTTCTCGTTGAACTGGTCACGACCCTTCCCGCTGACACACCTAGTGCCCCCGTCAATACTGACTTTCCTGATGAACATCTCTTTTACATCGCTTCAGATGATCCTTGGTATGGCGACCTCCTCGTCTACCTATGAACTCAAAAGTTTGGTAACCACCTATCCCGAGATGATCGTCGGCGCATTCGCCATCAGGCCCCCCGCTATCTCCTCATAGGTGACATCCTATATCGGCTGGGTGTCGACACCATTCTTCATCGCTGCCTGACTATTGACGAGGCCGACAGAGTCTTAAATGATTTCCACAGCGGTGCCTATGGGGGCCATCTTTCGGGCATAGCCACGGCTCAAAAGATTATCCGGGCTAGTTACTTTTGGCCTACCATGTTTCACGATTGCCTTCCTGCCGTGAAACGATGTGAGCAATGTCAGCTCTATGCCAACAAAGCCCGTGTTCTTCACCTTGTCATTACTGCATGCCCCTTTTGTAAATGGGGCATTGACTTCATGACTTGTAATCCCCCCTCCAGCAATGGTCACAAATACATTGTTGTCACTGTCAATTAGTTCACCAAATGGGCCGAAGCTATGCCCACCTTCAACAACACCGCTGACACCGCAACGCGTTTTTTCTTCAATCATGTCATATCCAGGTTCAGAGTACCACTCCAACTCGTTTCCGACCATGGGAAACACTTTGAGAATGAGATCTTCGTCGAAATCTCTTCTCGGTTAGGCTTCTCTCATGAGTTTTCCTCACCATATTATCCTCAGTCAAACGGACAAGTCGAGGCAATGAACAAAGTCCTCAAGACCATGTTACAACACATGGTTAATAAACATAAAACCAATTGGCATCATATGTTATTTTCCGTGCTATGGGCTTATTGAATGGCAGTAAAGACTACTATGGGTTTTACGCCATTTCGTTTAGTCCATGGGGTCGAGGCAACTCTTCCCATCAAGTGCGAAATTCCCACCCTTTGCACCGCAATTGATATTTTACATGACATTGCTCCCATGGAGTAGCACTTGCTGAACTTGGAGTCTCTGGATGAAGATCGATGATCCTCATTACAGAACAACGAGGCAGCCAAGAAACGATCCAAGGCTACCTTTGATCTCCATGTCAACTTTCGCTCATTTCGCGAAGGTGACCTTGTCCTCACCTATGATATTGCTCATGATACCTTGGGCCACGGCAAATTCGAATCACTATGGCATGGCCCTTACATCATCCAACATTACCTCACTAAAGGCGCATACATCCTGGCCTCCCCCGAAGGCCTCACGCTCAAAGAACCCGTCAATGGGTTATACCTCAAGAAATTTTATGCTTAGAAGTAGTCATCCTACTTTAGGTTACTTTTTCTTGTTTAGTGTTTTTAATATTTTTTCTCCCTCATCTAAACTATCCTTTGTGCTATTGACAGATGCCTACTCCACTAGCTTACCACATTGGTTATGCCGACGGCACCAGTCGTTGGACACAAAATCTCGCTTCGGCTGCTTGGGCTCTCTACACCCCTTCACATGAAATGCTACATTCCAGCGACATCTGTTTAGGACCAGCAACCAACAACCAAGCCGAATACACTGCTGTCATTGGCCTCCTGACCGATGCCCAGCATCATCATATTCGTCACCTTAGCGTTTTCCTCAACTCCCAGCTAGTCGTTCTTCAGCTCAACAATGTTTACCGTGTACGTGATCCGTGCCTCTTTCGCAAATACCTGCAGGTTAGATTATTATCTCGCCATTTTGATTCCATTACATTTACACATATTCCAAGAGAATTGAATCAAACAAAAGATGAAATAGCTAACATGGTGCTAGATTGGCATATATCACATCAAGTTACACATACATAAACATCTCCAACATCCTGTCACATCATATAGATAGAATAAACATCATCATCATCAACATAAAACACATGTAAACCAGATTTGGATCTCAACAACATGTATACTCATATATATATGTGGGCCCCTCAGGCCATCCAAATATTTACATACAACAAAAATACATCGTCCCTCAGGCCCGTGCCACATATCAGTACAAAAATCGGCTCACCAGCCTATATCATCAAAAAATGTCTACATACATACATCAGGGTGCCTCTATCGCACCCCCCACTGCTCCTCCCTCAGCAGGAGGTGGTGGCCCACCCCCACCTGCCCTAGGCAGTGGTGGTGGAACATCCACAGAACCCCCCTGCCCAGGCAGCAGGCGTCCGCTAGTCATCGCGGCGAGCACTGCTGCTCGTCACACTAGGCCCCGCCATGGTGACGGTAATCCTATACACTGTTCCAGAAACCCCTCATCCTGGATACGAATCCACATGCCCTCAGGAATGTCCTGCAACACCGTCTCAAAACGGCGGCGTATATCATCCAAATCAACTCCGGCTGCCACCGGAGGAGCGTGTCATGATCCCGCACCAGGGTCATCAAAACGGTGCCTCTGTGTCGGTCTCTCAGGCCCTGCTGGTTTCCCAGCACCCTCATCCCTCAGACGCCTCCCTCCAAGCGGTGGTCTCTCCCACTCTCACTGTGCTGGTGCTCTGTACAACTCCACCTCACGCCCGCGACGTGCCAAATCTGCACATGCACAAAACAAGCAACAGCAGATCATATCAGTATCTATACATCATACATATGAACTGGTATATCAAAAAACACAACGTAAATCAAAACATACAACACTCAACATACCTTGGTCATCAAAAGCCTCCCCAGGAGGCAATACCATGTCCGGGTCTCCCCGGAAATCAACCCCAACATAGGGGTACTGCAGCATAACCTGCGGCATCTATCGCCATATCTGCGCCGCCTACGCAGTAAAGTAATGTCTGCCTTCGCCACCACCGTGGCGAACCAAAATCTGGGACCACCACCTCAAACGCAGATCTCGTACCCCTGGTGCCTCTAATAGCACCCTTGGGCGCAACATCGGCACCCTCTCCAAGAAATATGCCACCAGGATGGAGCCAAACGCAAACTCCCTGGTACCTGTCGACCGACATCGGTCCAACTGCGCAATCATCCCTACGTGAAGGGTCAAACCCCAGGCGAACTACTCACGGCCCACCACCACCCTCTCCATCACCAGCAGCTCGCCACCACTGATCCGATGGGTCGCTCGTGACCCATACACCCAAAAAATCATCGCTGCTATGCAACGATGCAACAGGGCATCCAACCCACTGATACTCACTGCACTCCTCGCCATGAAGTTCTCACCTGAACAATATCTCTCGGCGACATCCCGCAGGAGAGTATCCCTCGGCAGGACAGGCTCTGCCGGCAACGGTGTTCCCCGGAAGGGGAGCCCAGTCAAGAAGTATATATGCTCCACCGCAGTGAAGGGGATCTGCTCTCCTCGCATGAGGAAGCAGTGTTGATCAGGGATCCACATCTCGAGCAGAAACTGGAGTAAGTACTCCTGTGCCCGTATCAAAGGGCACTCAAAAAACCTTAGCAGCCCACCGGCTGCTAAAGACGCTCGAACTGCAGGCCTCGCATTGGCCACAACATCTTACATCTGTGTCCAGTCTCGCTTATGCCATCGCACATCCATGGTCACTGCTAGCCACCTGCACACAACCCAGAGTCCTATATTAGATTATACAAACACCAAATGCATAAAAAAGACTCCCCTCCTCACCTTTCAAACTTGCCTCAAAGGTGCGGTTTTCCCACCCACAGGCGCGCACACGTGCGCACCTGTTCACAATACAAGCGTGCCCTAGGACGTGCCTATAAATACCCACAAGTGCGCTTGAGAGCACACCTATTCACCCCACAGGCGTGCATTAGTGCACACCTGTCCACCTCACAGGCGCACCCCCTTGGGCGCGCCTTAAAACCCACCTCACGCGCACCACTGCGCGCTTATTCAGTGGACAGGCGTGCATATATGCACGCCTTCCATTGAATCGCCCTCGCACGTGGGCCCACTCCCTAGGAAAATTCCCCTTTACTCTCTTGTACGAGCCCCCGTACCTACCGTGCCCAAAAATTAGAAACCTATTTCTATGCAGGACGATCAAACCACTAACCTGAAACTCGCACGTCGTCGATCGGGTACCTCGTGCTCCCTGAATCACTCAATCTCCTCTGAATCTGCTCGAAAACTCACTGTAGCAGCAGGTACAAATGAGGTGGCAATGTGGGCCCTACAGCTATATATAAGCCTTTTGCCAAACTTCCACTCACCTTTCTGGGAGCCCACGGCATCCATTTTTCGAACCATCTTCAGCCACGGGATTAGCGTCCTGCCACCTACATCATGGTTGTCCCTGGGTCACTTTTCATCCTAGGCCCCCGCGGCGCCTTTTTTCACATCATGGCCAGGTACATGCACGCATTGTCACATTTATCCAATACATGTTCATGTTTTTTATTCTTTTCCGATATTGTTCACTTTGGGTATTTGGTTGTTCTATGTGCAGGTACTTGATCATCATCTCTCCACATCATTCCTTCAGGTATATACTCAGCACTGGCATGTAGTCTCTCCCACTGTATTGCATTTACATTTCCATTCACACCCTCTGATATTGACCTTTAGGATACCCATTCTCGGCTCTGCAGTACTCACACCTCCAGTTGCATCTTCAGTACTGTTACCCGGTAGCACTCTCACCCACATGAGTTGTCCCATTCATAGCACCTTTTGGCACTTTTGACACTCATGCTGTTCTTCATTACCCTTTAGGGATGGGAGTCCCAGTAGTCTTTCATCATGTTGTAGATAAACCACATACTTCTTCTCCTCATTTTGTTAGCTTCCCATATGGACTCCCAGATCATCGCTTCATGGTTACGTTCTTTTTACCTGCACCTCCGCAGGATCACGAACCCACCATTTCATCCACCATCAGTTTACCCATCTGCGAACCTATCTCCATTTCACCTACCTCATACAGAAACTCACCAATGGGGCCCTCACCCTTCATCAGTTTTCCAAGAAATTTATGCCCTCCCTGGGGCACTCATTTCACACTGGGGCACCCGTTTTTGTATTTGTACATTTTTCCACAATTATTCATTATTTATTGTACAAATGCCTTTATATCTAGTTATTTACTTTTGTCATCACCATTGGCGACCTGCTTTCCTTTTGGCCAGACACAACCCATGTCACCCTTGGTTGGATAATTACTTCTCATTTACCCTCACCGGCATCGTCCATATCTTCATAGTACTACCCAGATCACTTACCTATACCCTCTGAATTTGTTCACTTTGCCCCACCTCTGGCACAACTTATCCCTAATCTTGTCGTCCCCCTGACACTTGATCTTGTCACACGGTTGCGGCCACACCTTATATCACACACCCTCCAACCAAGGGTAGTCTGGAGTCTTCCCACTTCTTGACTTCGTCCATGTACCTCTGCCACTTCCTCACCAAAGTATATTTCGCGAAGCCCTTTGCTTCTGGGAGTCGCGTCCCCCTTTTGTCGACATCAGCACAATTTTCCAGAAGGGCGACAATATCCTGATTCTCATTTCCCATTCAATGAGAGATATTGGACGGCACAGGGGGAAACACCATTTCTCCCTGATGTCGTTGACCCCCATAACATTCGACGCCAACACTTTCTCATGTTGCGGTGGGTCTTACTTTACGACTATTGCAGTTATTATTATCATTTGCCGAAGACCTCTGAAATTGGCAGGGCCATCACTGCCCGCATCATCATTGCTGCTTGTTCCTGCGATCATTGCATATTATTCAGAGTATGTTCCTTTGCAGACTTGTCTTCCATATTTATCATTACCGCCCCCGAGGGAACTGCAGTTGTCTACACCAACATTTCCATCATCTTTTTTCAGAGTTACATCATACGAGCATGGGGCATGCCCGCCTCGTTTGTACACAGTTGTATATTGTTAGGCACCTTGTGGAAGGTCGGGATCTACAGGTTCCTTTCTTCTCCAAAATATTGCTCTACACGGTCCCACTCTTGCTCTCCCTTACAACACCATCTTCAGTAAAATAAACATTGATGGACTTCGGCTATACGTGTGCTCCTAACCTCATCCATCAGGGGGAATCTGTTATCACTGAAATTTCATCCGCACATGGCGGCAAGAACTCCGCATCGTCAAAACAGGACTAAAGTCATTCATGGCACAGGATTAATTCCACAGCACTGCAAAAGGGTCAAAAACTATACAAAATGACCAAAAAATTGAAGGGCGCTTTACAGAATCGGGGTGCGCGCACATATGCGCATAACAACAGTGTACAATGTGCGCATGCGTGCACGATGTGCAGTTGTTGGGAGAAAAACCCGTGCACCTACTAAACGATGCATTTATTGAAATCGGTCGACCTCCCAACCACTAATGGATCAGATTCCAAGTCGATTTGACAGCAAATCCGAGCTCAATCCGCATGGTGGGCTGGTCAAAGACCTAATTGAGCCCTAAAGAGCCCCTTTTCACACTCCAAAGAGGTTCCATAATGACCCAATGTTAGGCTATAAAAAGCCATGAATAACCATCATTTTATCAAGGAATTCTATGCATTGTTATGCTGCCAAGATTGTTAAGGACTCATTCTTTAACAAGAACACATAGGCATCATTTCACAAAAGCTATCCCTCTCTCTCCCTTGATTGGATAAGCTTGGAGTTCTTTCACCCACATTTTCATCTTTTCATTGTAAAGGAGAGCAAGCAAGTGAGGGCCTCGAGAGCCTTCCATTGGAGGAAGAAGGGACCCAAGTCCCCTTTCTTCATTATGCCTTTGGATTTCATCAA
>WSFP011421811.1:0-22855 GCA_009831015.1 Picea engelmannii | reverse complement strand
CCCTAAAATTGAAAAGATCGTCGAGTGACCTTATTCTTTCACACTCGTTAAAATGGTCCAGAAGAACATTCCTGACGGAGTCCATAGTTAAGCTTTTTTTAGACTCCTTAAAAATGAAAAAATGGCCGAGTGATCTTGTCCTTTTCACACTCGTTAAAATGGTTTTGAATTGACATCTAATCGGTGTTAGTTTATCCCTTTTTCGAACCAACTAGACTATTGTCGAAAAGGTACCCCACTGGAGTCTCCTTTTATGTTTTTTCAGACTCTCTAAATAGGAAAAACTACCGAGCTTCCCTTCTCTGGGCTCGTTAAACTTACATCGAAGGACGTTACCATTGTGTGTTCTATCAACCGCATTTGCATACCTTATCCATCAGCCTTGTGACAGTTTGCTTCTGCATCTTAACACCTTTGGCCGCCGAAGGATTTTTTCCCGAGTATTATTTTACTAGAACATCAGTCTTGTCCTTGTGCCTTGATCTTGTATGTTTGCCGTACTCGTTCCTCCATTGTAACGTAATATTCCTTTATTCTTTTTCAAAAATGATAAAAAAGAACAACAAAAAAAATCAAATATACCCCAAAAAGAGGATGGGAAAGGTATTTTCTTTATTGGCAGCATAATGAGTCGCCCTTGGATGAAGCACATCTGTCTGTTTGATCATCAGACTATGGGATGTAGTACGACCTTAGGAAGCTTTTTCTTTTCTATATAGAGTTGTGTCCTCCACCGTTTGGTTACTCTTCCAAACATATGGAGAGTTTGCGTTGCCTCATGCTTCGTAGACTTATGATTAATAGATATGTTGTCTGAGTCTTATCACTTGTCGTGCTATTATCCAAGGGAATTTTGTCACTGAGCCTGAGTCGGCCCCTCTGAAATATGTCTCTTGTCCGCATACCCGACCATCTTGAACGTCCAATCAAGTCCTTGTTCGAAATCACTGAAGCCTTCAGTCCGATCATCAAGATTATCAAGTCCATAATCGACGAGTCGTCGAAGACCTCTGGGTAGTGCAGTCGTACACTCATATTACACTCCTACCCGAGTTTTAGAAGATTTTGAAGTTGTTGCTCGAGCTCTGAAGTACAACCATCAGGCCGAATCAGCTTCTGGGAGATGGATACTCTATATGTATATCTTTCGGATTTCGAGATGTAGCTCCGCTGTGTATTATTCACGGCTACTCTTTATAGTTATTTGACATGGATCTAAAGTGTATTTGATTGGTATCCATGGTTCTAGTTTATCCCGAGTATGGGTATGCCCGCCTCGGTGAGACATTTGTTGTTTTGCAGACGGCACCTCCTGGTTCCTGATTCTTGGGCTCACTCATTCAGCATATCAGTACATATTGGTAATGTATTTCGGCCATCAGATGCTCTTCTGAACTCACACATTAGGGGGCATCTGTTATAACCCTAAATTGCACCACACAATCTTACCTGGCATCAGGCCAACTCATATCCCTTCATTGCCAAAACATCTGCTGAAAAACCTCTTTGAAAATCCTCTTGGGTCAAGGCCCACGCGCCCTAACCCACTACTGCACGCTTGTGAACGTTGGCAGGCCTATTACAGCCCGCGTTTACCTAACAAAACAAAAAAATAGGAAAGTTGCCGACGAGACAAAAAGCTATGGGTCAGTTAACTGAAACTTCCGGCCATGCATGGCCGAGAGTTCGTCCAAAACCCTTGCTCCTTCTAGCCTATAAAAGAAGGGGTAGGGGTACCATTTGGAGGAGGAAAATTATAGCGAAGAAACTCTGCCCATTTGCCGAATCCATTGTCCCAACCCTTTAGCCTTTCCTCAAGCCTAAGGAGAATTAACGCAAAGCAGTTGGAGGACAAAAGAAGAGGAGGAGCCCAGGATCAGGATCAAGGAGCGGTGGTCGGTCCCGACTTTGATTGTAAGTTGATTCATTTTGAAAATAATAAAAGAATACTTTTCCCATCCCAATGCATGAGTTATCTATGATTTGTTTGATTTGTGCTTAATTTCTAACTCTCAAGTAGAAAAGTAGCATGCATGCGTAGTGGTTTGTCTTGATTGCAGGATTATCTTTGGAAGGAGCAGAGCAAGCAAGCGGGAAAAGCGCAACGAAGGATCTACACCAAACATCGGTAAAAAGGTTAGTAGTTCCTTTCCAGGCATGTATTGTGAAAGAGGGGTTTAAGTTTTGGGTGGTAGGTTAAAAAGTAATTTCTTTACGGTCAAAATCTGCATGCAAGTCTGACCCTAGTTTGCTAGTCCGTAGGGTATTTTTCCCAACAACAAGTGGGAAAGTATTTCGAGGGGTTCACCTTGAGAACATGTTCAAGAAAAACTATAGAGACGAGGGTTTCTACAGTGGAGAAGAGGCAGATCTGACAGACGAAGAACATTCAGAACCCACCAGAGCAGAGGAAGAGGAAGCTGAAGAACTTTGCCACAACGAGCCAGAGACATCAGGAACTGTGCAGACCACTGAAGTAAGTAATATCAATCCTTCTGTTATTTCAGAAACGCTAAGTAATCAGAATATTCTGAATCACCAGAGTCCGCAAACTACTATTACTAATAGTTCAACATTTACTCAGACAGGAAACCTAGGCAACTCTATGGCAGATGAGATGAGGCTCCCTATCTTTAAAGGAGATGGATACGAAGATCCTGATCAACACTGATTCTTGTGCAAGGCCGTATGGAACATTAAAAATATTACCGATGAAGCTGTTAAAAGAAACCAGTTTAGCACTACGTTGAGGGATCGCGCGCTCAGCTAGTACATGAAGCTTGTCCAAGGACTTACGCAGCCTAAGCCACAAATGAGATCAAGAATGCATTGGTTGCAGAGTTTAAAAAACCTAAGTCGGAGTCACGGTGTATTACTGAGCTGGAGGAGATCAAACATAAGGTAGTCGAACCTGTTTGTGAGTTCGATAAGAGATTCAAGACCCTAACAAGTCGATTGACTTTTCAGATCCCAGATGAGCAGAACAAAGAATGGTTCATCGCTGCTCTTTTACCACACATCAAAGTTCCCCTGATGCAGCAGAAGATTGCATCGCAGGCATAATCTTTGGAGATCGCCATGAAGCTTGAATCAACACCTATGGGAGAATCTAGCTTGGGCATGAGCCAGATCTTGAGCCAGCTGACTAGTTTGTCTCTACAGGTTAAGGATATGAAGAAGGATAAGGGGAAGGACAAAAGAGAAGATATCTGGTGTGTAAGATGCAGATCCAATGGTCATGATAAAGAACATTGTCCCCTGTTTCATGAATATTTGGCCTCAGGAGCGTTGAGCCCCTTGAAGCAAGTTAACCTGCCCAGGTGCGAAGTATGCAGAAACCGACATCGCCCTAGTGAGTGCTACTATATGCAGAAGTACGTTCAGACACCCACAAACTTGTACTGCACATTATGTAAGTCCGTAGGGCACGATGATAGAGATTGTAGGGCTTTTGACCTGATGCATGAAAGATCAAGAGATATATACAAGATCCAAGGCGAAGTACACCAAGAAGGAAACAATGCACAATATAATTCTCCAGGAAGAGGAAGTTTCAATCCTCGCGGTGGATATAGAGGACGAGGATGAGGACGAGGTATGGGTCGAGGCCGAGGACAAATAATCTGTTACAACTGCACGCAGCCAGGACATTTAGCAAGGGACTGGAAGAACCCTTACAGAACCTCCAGTTATTGCAATTCCTTTGAGCATGTCATCGAGGACTGCCCTTTGTTGCAGCTAAGCTTCAGGAAAGATGAGGACCTCAACAAAACCCACAAGTGCAACTGATATATGTTGAACCTCGCGAATCAGACCCTAGAGTCATTGTTATCACTCGAGGAGGCACTTCTATAGGAGAAGACAGAGTAGCCCAAGGAAATACCGCAGACAACCACGGAGTCAGGAAAACTACAATGAAGACCCCAACGTTCGATTCTAAGAAAGAAAGATAGATATTTGAGGAGGCAAGAAAAGAGTTCAAAGAAGATCAAGGGTCTTCATCAAAGAAAAAAACAAAAATCAAAGATTATGGCATGCCTCAGGCGTTTGATCAGTCTGCGTCGCCAACAGAAGGAAAAGAGGTGCACAAACTCATGGAATTTTTGTGCACTTGTGTTAAGTTGATTCAAGATAAAAGCATTGTACAAGAATTACAAGATTTAATCAAGTAGTATGAGCTAGGAAAGAGAGATTCCTTACTGAATAGGGCAGTGCACCAAATTGGGAAAAAGAGAAGGACAAATAAAGAATTACACATGAATGCTCAAATAGGAGAATATGATATAGACTATGTGGTCCTCGACTTAGGGTCAGAGGTCAATGTCATGACGAAGCAAACCTAGGCACTGATGGGAAAACCGAAGTTGATCTATTCCCCTATCAGGCTTAGAATGGCTAATCAACAAGCTATCAGCTCATTTGAATGATTGGAGCATGTCCCTATGGACATCGATGGAGTTAGAACCTTTGCAGATTTTGAAGTAATTGAAATTGTTGATGACAACTGCCCTTATCCTGCATTATTAGGAAATTCTTGGGCCTTCGACAATTCTACTGTTATTGATTTAAAGAAGAGGCATATGAAATTTGAAAGAGATGGCCTTAGGGTCATTGCACCTTTAGATCCAGATGAGGGTTCTTGATACACAGAGCCTGTCAGAGAATAAGATCACGCGTACGAACTGGAAAACATCTACAAACTAACAACCAAACAGCAGGATTATATCAATCCTACAACCGATGGGAATCTGAGCTGGCGAAGCGACAACACATGTTCATCAGACTCAGAAGAAGAACTGGAAAACTGGCAAAACCAAATGTGTGAAGTCTCTACAAGAAGATGTGTTAGACTAACCAGAGAGGTTCGCTTGATCGACACAACAGTGAGTAACCTACCCACATTTGATGGGCTGAACCCTTTAGAAAACTTCTTATCAGAGTTTGAGACAAGTGTATCAACACAACAAAGGCTGTTGGCAATGGATGAGGCCATGCAAGCCACACCAACAAGATGGTGGGGGACACGCAAAGGAAACATCAAAGACTGGACACAATGTCGAACTTTGATGACAGCGCGGTTCTCAGCACAAGTAGGAAGCTGCGAAGTGAGGTACACAGGTCGAAGTTGCCCAAAGGACCATGTGTGAAGCTGCGAAGAGGCCTAGAGTGACATTCCTGGAGAACAATGGGTGCACAGATTCATTAACACGTTGGACATGATCCCCATCAACTGGTACCTTCAAGCGGAGCTACGCCTCGTCACTTCAGATTGGGACAGTATGATCCATAATTTTGTAACCACCTTTTTGTTTGAAAGTGAATTTCCTTCAGTAGACCAAGCATTACATATTGTGAGACATAAAGTATTTAAGGAGGCATATGGCCTCCCTTTGGAGCAAGAAGAGGATGAATGGACCGCACCATTCCAGATATTGCAAGGATGTTACAACATTAATGATGATGAAGATGATGATCCGAGGAAGGTAAACATCGCTGAGACAGAAGGCCACATAAATGTGGAAGGACCAGGAGTTGAGCTGCCATTCATAGGACAACCGATGAAAATAAAGAAAATCAATATTGGGATAGAGGAGACACTAAATCTTGCCAATGTCGGAGATTATTGGGATGTTGCTACCATTGACAAGATTACAGAGTTATTGCACGAATATTAGGACTTGTTCCCGACCAAGTTCACTGATATGAAGGGAATCAAAGGGCCTATGGGTGAGATGAGAATACCTTTGAAACTAGATGCGAAGCCATTCAAGCAAAGACCTTACAGACTGAACCCGAAATACAAGGAAAAAGTGAAGATCGAACTCGACAGAATGTTGGAAGTAGGGATTATTGAACCTGTCGAAGAGTCGGACTGGATCATCCCTATGGTGGTACAAGACAAGAAGATAGGAGAAATCAGGATCTGTGTGGACCTTAGAAAGTTGAATGATGCATGTCTGCATGACCCTTTTCCTACACCATTCACAGACGAAGTGTTGGATAACATGGGAGGCCAGGAAGTATATTCTTTTACAGATGGCTTTTTGGGATACCATCAGATCCACATTGCCAAGGAGGACCATCATGAGACTACGTTTGCCACAGAGTGGGGATCCTACCAATATACAGTAATGCCATTTGGATTGAAGAATTCCCCAGCCATCTTTTCCAGGGTGGTGGTCGAAGCGTTCAAAGAATTTTTGCATAAATTTTTAGAAGCATACTTTGATGACTGGAATGTTTTTAGTTTGTTGAAAAATCATATTGAATGTCTAAGGCTAATGTTGGACAAATGCAGGTAGTGTCAAATTGCTTTGAATATGAAGAAATGCATCTTCTTCTCACCATTTGGAGTGTTATCACGTCATATTGTATGCAAGCAGGGATTGTTGGTAGACCCATCTAAAATTGCAATTATAGTTGATTTGCCACCTCCTACTTCAGTCAAACAGTTGCGCACTGCACTAGACCATACTGGATATTACAGGAAATTTATCAAAGGATATGCCCAAATTACAACACCAATGGAGAAGCTGTTGAAGAAGGACTGCCAGTATGAGTGGACAGATGAATGTCAACAGAGCTTCGACACACTGAAACAGAAGATGGTTACAGCGCCCATTCTGGTTTTTCCAGATGGGAGCAAAGAATTCCATGTGCATGTCGATGCATCTTCTATTGCATTAGGAGCAGTACTGGCACAACTTGGAGAAGGGGACATTGATAATCCATTAGCATTTGCCAGCAGGAAGCTATCCACAGCTGAATTTAATTACACCACTACAGAGAGAGAGGGACTAGCCATGGTGTATGCACTGCAAAAATTATGCCACTACTTGTTGGGAGGACACTTAAAATGTTTACTGATCACTCTGCACTAAAGTACCTAGTCAACAAGCCAGTGTTGGGGGGGCGAATATGTAGATGGCTTTTGTTGTTTCAAGAATATGATTTTGAGATCATAGTTAAGCCAGGAAGAATGAACAAGGGCCCAGACCACTTATCAAGGTTGGAACATGGTGAAGAACCCACCAGTTTGGAGGATACATTATCGGATGCACAATTGCTCGCCATTAGAAAGATTAATGACCACTTCGTAGACATAGTCCAGTTCCTGTCAACAGAAATGGCTCCAAGTGCGTATACAATTCCTCAAAAGAAACAACTAGTGGTGCATGCTGCAGACTTTTCACTTATAGCTGGATAGTTGTACAAAATGGGACCGGATGAAATATTAAGGAGGTGTGTTATGGAGACAGAGTGACCACTGATCCTCGCAGAAGCTCATGAAGGCATCGCAAGAGGACATTATGCAGGGAAAGCAACTACGCAGAAGGTTCTGCGAGTTTGCCTTTGGTGGCCTACGTTACACATAGATACTAAAGAGTATGTCAGAGCATGTGATGTATGCCAACGAATTCAAAAACCATTTCGAAGAGATGAAATGCCATTAGCACCGCAGATGACCCTACAAGCATTTGAAAAGTGGGCCATTGACTTCGTGGGACCTATAAACCCACCAGGAAAGCGCACAGGAGAAAGGTACATTATTACTGCGACAGAATACTTAACCAGATGGGCCGAGGTCAGAGCAGTCAAGGATTGTAGAGCAACTACAACTGGACGTTTTATATTCGATGACATAATAACCAGGTTTGGATGCCCTAAGATTCTTATGAGTGATCAAGGTACAAACTTCATCAATAAGACAGTTGAATCCCTGACTGAAGAATTTGCAGTCCACCATCAAAAGAGTACACCTTACCATCCACAAGCAAATGGAACGGTTGAAGCATTCAACAAGATCTTGGAGACAACATTGAGAAAAATTTACAGCGTTAATAGGGATGACTGGGATTTAAGAGTACCAACAGTACTCTGGGCCTATAGAACCACTTGCAAGAAATTAACAATGCAGACCCCCTTCAAGTTGGTTTATGGTCTCAAAGTTGTTGTCCCGATGGAATACTTAGTACTAAGCCTAAGAATTGCTACATTTACAGACATGGATGATACCGACGTTGTTCGCGAGAGGCTTGCACAATTGGTTGAACTGGAAGAAGACAAATTCATTGCAGGATTCCATCAGCAAGTTTAGAAGGAATGAGAAAAGGCCTATCATGACAGGCACATCAAGAAGAAGACATTCAAGCAAGGTGATTTAGTACTGGTGTACGACAGTAAGTTTATCAAACACCCTGGGAAGTTCAAAATGCATTGGCTCAGACCATATGAGATTGCCTATGTTACAGAAGGAGGAGATGCGCAGCTGAAGACATTGAAGGGAGACTGGAAGGAAGGGTTGGTGAATGGGAGTTGGCTGAAGTTGTACTATGATAACCAACTGCCTCGCAGCTCTCAGTAAAAGCATGAGGAAAAGGGTCCAGGTACCAGGTGCAGTTGAAACTGGGTACCAGACACAGAAAAGACAGTCTGCACAAGGATGGAAATGAGGCATAAAGAAGAAAGCAAGGGTTGCGCTGCGCAGTCCAAATTCGAAGTAAAATAAGAGGATCAGATCTAAAGTGCCTTGGGACAAGTCATAGGTGAGTGTTGGGGGCCTGTTGGCCCTTGGTTATGGAAGGAAGCGAAGAACAAGGAAGGAAAGGTAAAAAGCGAGCTTCGTAGGAGACATAGTAACTGTCACTGAGTCGAAGTGAGCAAAAGAGAAGGAAAGATGGAGCGAAGTGTGGAAAAACAAGCCATTGGATGAGGAGATCAGGGATGACAGATCAACAAGAAAGAAGGATCATGGACAACTCATCAAGCAGAGAAAGCCATCATTGGATGATTTGGACCACCGCGCGATGAAGAAGGAAAGACAGGCTGGCGAAGCCCGCAAAAAGATGGTCAGGTTGACCTAGGGTTTTAGACACCTAGGGTTTTGGTATCTAGGGTTTTGGCACCTAGGTTTCGACCTAAGGCTGTCGATGAGGGATTGTAATGTATAAATAAAGGTCAAGAGGACCTGGGTGGGGTTGTTGGTCATTGAGTATTGGTATGATATTGTTGTTATAGCTTTGTTGTGAAGGGAGAGGATTGTATTGTGAGATCTTCAACTGTGTGTGAAGGTCAAGTCCTGCAGTTGGGTGCGTGGGAAGGGGAGAGAAAGAGAGAGAAGAAAGAAGATCTTCTAGCCGAGAGCGCAGATAAGAACTGTATGCTTTGCTTTAATAAATCACAAGCACAGTTCTCTGGACGTAGCCTTAGAGAGAGGGTGAACCACGTATATTTTGTGTCGTATGTGTGATTGATGCTTGGATCTCTGTCATTGTTATATTGTTATTTGCAGTCTTATGTTAGATCAGATCTATAGTTGTGCAGGATAGACCTAGTTGATAAGTGGAATATGAATGATGTATTGTTGTTGTGATAGATCCACTTGATATTCCCCTGGTTGTAGACATCCTTGTCCTGCAACCCCCCTCTTAAGCTGCTTCGGGTGAGATTGCATCTGCCTCGCAGGTGCTACCGAAAGGGCCAGTAGCTAGGGCTTGTTGGTGGGCTCTTGGAGTGAACCTCAAGTTTGCCTTTATGCCAACACAAGCCCATTAATAAATGAAACCACCTTTGAGCATGGTTTTCTGATTTCAAGCTCATTAAAAAATGAAACCAACTTTGAGCATGGTTTTCTGATTTCAAGCTCGTTAAAAAATGAAACCAGCTACGAGGATAGTTTTGCGTCTCTGTGGAAACCTCGCTAAACAATGAAACAGAGCTTACGAGGATAGTTTTCTGTCTCTGTGGCAACCTCGTTAGAAAATGAAACAGAGCTTACAAGGATAGTTTTTGTGTCTCTATGACAACCTCGTTAAAAAATGAAACAAAGGTTACGAGCATAGTTCTTCTCCTGTGTCAATCTCGTTAAAAAATAAAGCATCTCGTCTCAAGCATAGTTCATGTTTTTGTGTCAAGCTCATTAAAAAATGAAATAGATTCCCCCCCTCTTTGATTGAGTCAAGTACTTTGTTACATAGAGTATTTGAAGCTTCATTTCATCCCCCTGTGTCGTTGGACGAAACGAAGCTTGGGGGGCAATGCTTATAGCCTCTGGACTTCATGCTGAAGTTAAGTCACTAGCTTCTTAAGCTGGGGGAAAAGTACCAACCATCCTTGGATAATGCGTTGGGAAGTCACAAGCATAGTTTTTACTTTGTTTCAAGCTTGTGTAAAAATGAAACCACTTACTTCAAGCATAGTTTTCTCTGATTCAAGCTTGTGTAAAAATGAAACCACCTACCTCAAGCATAGTTTCCTCTGGTTCAAGCTCGTGTAAAAATGAAACCAAGTCCAAGCATAGTTTTGTTTAGTTTTAAGCTTGTGTAAAAATAAAATCTATCCCAAGCATAGTTTTGTTTTGTTTTAAGCTTGCGTAAAAAGGAAAACAATCCTCAACTTAGTCTTTGTTCTTTTTCATACTCATAAATTAATGAGAATGTAACCGAGTAAAATTTTATCACTTTTTTGGACTCGTAAAGGTTCTACGAAAAAGGAACCCCCTGGAGTTCCCTTTAAGCTCTTTTCAGAATCTCTAAACATGAAAAGATTGTCGAGCAATATTGTTCTTTTCACGCTCGTTAAAGAATTTGAAGAAAATGTCTGTTGAGTGGTAGTTTATCTCTTTTTCGATCTCATCAGACTACTTTACGAAAAAGGAATACTCTAATCAAGCATGATTAGAAGAAGTTATGGAGCCCTCTTTAAGTTCTTTTTAGATTCCATAAACATGAAAATACCACTGAGTTTGATTTCTTTGGACTCGTAAAACAAACATTGAAAGGCCCATATGGGACCGAACCACTCCTTCCTAATGTTCGTTAAATATACTATGGGGGACTCATATGAATTATGAGCTTACAGTTCAAGCATATGTTATCCTCCTCAACCTTCTGTAAAAATTAAGAGGTACTCGCCAAAAATGGTGGGGGGAAATTTGGGAAAGAAATGTATCTAAACCTGTATTCTATGGAAGAGCCGCTTTTGAACATGACACCCTTTCACTCACTTTATGTCTGGGTTGGAAAATATGTTTGTCTCTTGATCATATTCATTTACAAGATTACAATTTGGTATGTGATCCTCTTTTTTTGAGTCAGTGTTGCCAAGACATTTGTCGTGTCGTCAATATGTTCAAAGAGAAGTTCAACCTAGAAAGCCTTCTATTGCGTCGGCCATTTCTGCAGACCTTAAGCCTTCTATTGTGTCGGCCATCCCTTAGTAAGTCTTGAATCACTTGTTACTCTGATCTACTTCAAATATTTTTACTCGTTTTGTGTCATTAACATGGGAAGGCCCTCATGTGACAAGTCTTTTCGTGTCGACTCCAACTAATTATCCAGGAATTAGACTTAGAAACTAATTGGTACCTTTGAACTTGCATGCCTCAATGGCATGTTTCCTCACTTTCTACTGTGGGTTTTCATTATTGACCCTTGATCGGGAGATTTCGCCGAGTGTTCGACTTCAGCTCATAAATTCACACCCGTTGGATTGTACTAGTGTACCTTGGGAGTCATTGACATTAATGGTGATTTCCCTCGCACTTGTTAACGATATTCACTAATGATTGGTAATCAAGTGGTTTCTACCATGTTCAACTTCAACACATGTATTCGCATGGTTAGATTCATACTATAGAGTGGTGGAGATGAAGACCCTGGATCTTTTTTGATAGATTCAGGTTGCGTTGGAGTATATTCATATTGTACTGTTGCATAGATCCACAGTGTATGTCTCGTGGTTATGTTCAAATTTGAGTCTTTAACACATAGATCCACAGTGTATTTTTGGTGGCTATGTTATGATTTGAGTCATATTGGCATGGATCCACAATGTATGTTTGGTGGCCATGACCTGTCTTACTTGACATGGATCTTTTCATGTCGGCATCTATGCTTTGAGTCATTTGTATTATGAGTATGGGAATGCCTACCTCAGTGATGATATATTATTGTACTTTGTTTCCTTGTTTGTTGCATGTTTCCGACCGACGTGTTCCTTGTTATCAACACACACTCGACAAAGTATTTCAGTTATTACTATGTTCTAACTTCATACTTTTGGGGGCTTATTGTTACACATTATTTTTGTCACCCCTATGACTGTTAATGATGTACACCTATCCTCTGTCTTTAGAAGCATCAATTGCCTTAATCCCTAAAGAAGAATGAAGATGAACTTTCCCAGAGAGATGAAATTATCTTTTCCTTTGTAAAAAACCTTGTAAAGAAGGATCGTTGCACCTTGCTCAGTGTTAAGGGTGCGACGATCTAGGATAGACGCAGGTTGCACCACAGTGGCTTGCGACATTGTCGCAGTTTGCTTAGTGTTAAGGGTGCGACGATCGCTCGTACAAAGAAAAAGATAAGCTTCTTGACGCTTTTAGAATAGAAGATTTGAGGGTGAGGTGGCCTCCAATCGGTTTGGATCTGAGTCGCATCCCTGATCTCATGGGATCATCCTAACCTCCTCACCCTATCCTTTTCATCTTATAAAAGGAGGGGAGTTCTCATGGGAAGGTTAGTTTTTTTCGGTGAGCTTCTGGAATAGAGTTTGGATTAACTTCAACTATAGCTAATTCATATTGAGTGTTTGGGACTATGTTGGCTTTGAGCTTCACTTTGTCAAGCTGAGATCATAAGTAGCTGTCAGATCTACAATCTTAAAATCCATGGAGCAGAAGTGTGTGGGAATCAAGGAACTGTTGGAAGGGACCCTACAACATCAAGGCATCAATTGTATTCTTCTTTTCATATTTCTAATACAGTAATATATTTATTTCCCATAAAATTGTTCTTATTTTATTGTATGACTCCTTGATCACATACATAGGTTTTGTTAAGTATGCATTGTTTCTTTCACTTCGTTGGCTTATGTCTTTTTACAATTTCAACATCCTGTAAGCCTTGAAACGGAGCAAGGATGACACTAGCGAGGACAAGCGACATTTAAAAGGTATGTTATTCATCTCTTGTTAGTTAGTATGCTTGACAATTAAAACTTAGGGAAAGTTTTATATTTTGTCTTGTTTTGTTCTAGTTTTAGGGTGAAACTAGGGAGATCTGTTTGTGTCCGTAGTTACCAATTTGTCCGATAACACTGACCTCAAACTCAGGTCCACACGATTTCGTGGGGGATAAGGGGCAAGCGGACTCCAATTAATTTTCAATCGTGTCTCACTCGCATGCATCCCTATCGTTGTCGAAGGGAATGATCGTTGGTGCAAAGGCATCGCCACCTTCAGGGATGAAAAAACCTAGTTGTGTGCTTGCAAGAAGGGGGAGGTGTTGGAGGGTGCATAAGGAGAAGAGAAGGATGGAGTTCGACGATGATGTGGGGATAGGATATATTCTGAGCCTGGAGGGGAGGACGACGACAGGTCGTTTCTGTGGCAATTATGTCACTCTGGCGACCGTGAAGTCTTGGTTGGAGAATAAATGGCGGAGTTTATTGGGATATTGTCTGGTTTATTACACGCTCGTAAGAGAGTGGATTTGTTTCATCTTCCAAAATCACAAAGATCTTATGGAAGTCTTTAGCAAGATGTTGGGATGGGGACCATCGAGTCTAGTCTTAAAAGATTGGTCGATATCCTTCGACCCGACGCGAGATGTTCAGTCACCCTCAAAGGTCTAGGCAATTCTGCCCAATTTGCCCATTATTTTTTGGCAAGAGGATATATTCATGGCAATTGGTAATAGAATCTAGACATTCGTCAACTTAGAACCAGATTGGGAATCGAAGCCTAGTCGTAGGTGGGCATGGCTCCAAATTGAGGCAGACCTAAGGGAAGGGATGCATGACAAGATAGAGTTAGTATGGGGTGGTTTTTCCTGCCATCACGATTTGACTATCGGCATGTCCCATTTTGTTGTTTTGGATGCCATGAAGTTGGGCACCTACAAGTTCAATGCAGGCGTCCCCCTTCACACTTTCCTCCATTTTCCAAAGTGTCGAAGCAGAAACAAGCAATTGTTGATTCAAAGTCGAAAAAGGTGGCAAAAGCGGGAGGAAAGGTGCAAAGTCGCTCAAAGCATGCAAGGGTGGCTTCTTCAAGTGTCAACGATTCAAATTCATTGTCAGATGGAATTTTCGGTAAGATTTATCATTCCGATGAAAAAATTATGTTGCTTCCTTTAGAAGGTTCGATGGAAATTTTTAAAGTACAAAGTCATTGTCCCTCGTCACTCCTCCTAAGTCAGCGTCGCCTAATTTTCTCCCCAATCCTTAGATTGGTATCCCTTTTTCCAAAGGAGATCCCAAGGTGGTAGAGCCAGTACAACCCATCATTCCCAAGGAGGAATTTTTGGAGCCATTGAGAGAGGCTTATAACTCTCCTGCTAAGTTGGTGTTGTCCTCTCCTGAGCCTAGCTTAAAGTCCTCATTTAAATTAGACTATTTGCTTCGGTCTAAGGTTAGCAAGGGGCTCGGAGAGGAGGTCCTTAGGGGCCCTGACTATGGATAAAGGAGTGGGGGGTCAGCTTGGGCGGAAGTCATATATATCATTGGCTCATAAGTAAGCAGTAAAGGAGATCGGGAGTGGGAAACATCAAACCATTGTATGGGCCCTTAGAGCGGGAAAATCGCAAGAAACCTCCTTCAAATGATTGTGCCCTTTTTCAATTCTAGAGGAGTGGGGGTGCTCTAAAATTGCAAGCCATTGAGCAACTGGTTTAATTGTGCAACATGAACCTCATTATGATCCAGGAAACAATGTGTTGTGGTTCTAAAGCAGTGGTTTTCTTTAGCAATTGGTTAAAAGGATGGATTTTTTTCTCTGTCGATGCAAAAGGTCTCTCCGAAGGTTTATTAACACCTTAGAGTCCTCACATAAAAGTGACTTTCATGTTATCCCTTCCTTCACATACAATGGGTCAGGTTTTTTGTAGCAAGCTAAATTGTTCCTTTAAAGTAATTAATGTGTATGGCCCCTATTCAAATCGATGTCAATTTTGGGAGGGGCTTAGCGAGTCAGGTTAATTAAATTCATAAGACATCATTCTCTGGGGGGGGGATCGTAATTTCACAACATCTTTGAAAGAGGTTTTGGGCAAAATCCTGCGTCAAGATCCGTAGGAAAATTATTTCACCCATTGGATGGAAAAACACCAACTAATTGATTTAGCGCCAAATAAATTATCTCAAACTTGGAACAATGGAATAAAAGGAAGGGATTTGGTCGCCAAACGACTTGACCATTTCTTGATATCCAAAGGAATCTTTGATAAACCGTGGTGTTTCAAGTCCATAGTGGAAATAGGATGGATATCCGATCATCTACCCATTGTTTTAGAAGTTTTTAAAGCCAGAGATAGGAAGCCACACCCACTAAAGTTTAACAAAAACTGGCTAAAGGAGGAGGGTTACAAGAAATTGGTAATGGACACACGGTGCCCTCTAGTAGAGGAGGAGGGTTATTCATTTATGCAACAGTTTACAAAAAAAAATCGAAATATTAATAAAGTAACTCCATCCTGGGCCAAGGACCATAGGTTAAAAAATGCAACGTCTATTAGAGAAGTGGAAGATAAGCTTGGCCTCCTTCTCATAGAAAGGGATGCAGGGTATTTATCCAAGGGAGAAGAAATCGAAGTCAAGTCTTTAATGAGGAGAAAAGAGTAGTCGTTGGTAGTGGAAGAATCAAAATGGCAAAGGGACAACAATGTGAAGTTCTTCCATAAATTTGAAAGTTATCGAAGGATAACAAATTATATTTGGGAGATTAAGGATCTGGAAGGGTGAAAGGTGACCTCGAGTGGAGAGATAGAAGAGGCAGGTAAAAGCTTCCCTTTTAACTTATTTAAGGAACATGCGGGGTGCCCCATCTCTGAAATCTTAAATGTTGTTAATGTTTTTCCTCGATCTTTCTCAGTCAATTTGAATGAGTCCCTGCTTACTGAGATCTTCAATAAGGAAAATTTAGACACTTTATCCTCCTTTCATAAATGCAAAAGTCCTAGTGTCACGAATCATACCTTGGTTTTTACGATCTGCTCAAGCAAGACTTGTTTAAGGTAGTCCACGAGTCCTAGAGTGAGTCTGGGGGTATTTAATACTACTTTCTTGGCTCTCATTCCTAAGAAGTAGGTTCTTGTTTCTTCTGAATATTTTTGTCCTATTGCTTGTTCCAATCTGATATACAAGATGATAGCGAAAATCATTGCTAATCGTCTCAAACCTATCTTCAGTGAGGTAATTTTTGAGGAGTAGTATGGATTATTATTTAAAAGACAAATACATGATCCAGTTTCCCTTTCTCGAGAAGCCCTGCACTCTATCAAGACTCAAAAGATTCTTTTATTTCCATGAAACTTGACCTCTCAAAAGCGTACGACAAGGTGATTTGGACCTTTGTTAAGTTAAATCTCACCAAAATGGGGATGGATCTAAAGACGGTCGATTCGATCATGGGGTGCATCGAATCCTCATCGTTCGTTGTCCTCATAAACGAGTCTCCCTCTAGGTTTTTTTGGGCTTCAAGAGGGCTTCATCAGGGATGCCCTCTATCCCCCTTTATTTTCTTAATCATCGTCGATGGTTTTAGTCTAATGATCAAGAAGGTCCAAAGAGATGGTCTTTTTAAAGGACTGAAAATGAACACCTCATAAATCCTTTCAGATTTAATATTTGTTGATGATGTTATTCTTTTTGGTGCATGGACTGTATCAGAATTCCAAGCTTTAAAAGGAATTTTGGATCTTTTATGTATTTCTACAAGTATGCAAATTAATGGGTCTATGTCCATAGTGCTTGCATATGGTATTCAGGAGGAAGCCTCAAAGAAACTAGCAAGAATTTTGTTGTTTGAAAGGAAAGTCTTTGATGAGAGGTTAAAGTATTCAGGCTTTGTGTTAAAGCCAAATGATTATCAGTTCAAGGATTGGGCATGAATGGTAAGGACGATCCAATCAAAGATATTTTTCTAGGCGCATAGGTGGCTTTCAAGAAGAGGTAGACTAATGCTACTAAAATCAGTACTCAGTAGTATCTCAGTGTATTGGACAACAGTTGCAAAAATTCCCAAATACATTTTAACAAAGATTTGGAAAAAATGTTTTCATTTCTTGTGGTCGGGAAACAAGGAAAACAAGGGAATATCTCTAGTAAAATGGTTTAGGTTGGCTATGCCAAAGGAATCGGGGGGATGGGGAATCAAAAACATCTACTGGTTTAGTAGAGCTTTGACAACATAAAACTTGTGGAGGTTGATCCACAACGATCTTTCATGGGGGAGGGTCATGGCCTCTAAATACATCCCATGACTAACTTTCCTAGAGTGGATCGAAATGCTAAGGAAAACGACGCTCAATAGCTCGATCGGTTAGAATTCTATGGTGGAGGTATTTCTTCTTATTGGAACTCATTTGGTATGGAATGTAGGGAATGGAAAGAAAATTAGGATAGGGGAGGACCCTTAGGTCAACTCGGGAGAAGGATATAATCTTTCATAAGATCTGGAGGGAGATCTTCACAATTGTGGTATCTTCTATCTAAATGACGTAGAAATTGGGGACTCATATCGAATTAGAAGAGGTTTTTGGAAGTCAGGTGAATTCTTGGAGCTCAGAGGATAAAAGGAAGAAGAATGGGAAGGATATTTAAATCTTCTCAAGTCCAATTTCATCACTCTAAGGGAGGACGAAGAGGATATGTATTATTGGACGGGCACTGAGAAGAAAAGAGCATACACAACAAAGCTAGGATACCTAACACAAGCAGAGAAAGTGTTCATGGGTGGAAGAAAATGGTGGTGGAGTTTTGCATGGAAATCAAATGTGCCTCTTAAAGCAAAAATCCTTGTATGGTTGGTTATGGAGAATAAGATCTCGACCTGGGACAATGGATTGGAGAGAGGATGAAACATACCCAATAGATTCCCTCTCCGTAAGTTTGATTCATAATCGGTTCAACAACTCTTTATGTTATGTCCATTTACGAAGCAGGTTTGGCAAGGTCTATGAAAGGAATTCAAAATAGAAAACCATGTCCCAAATAGGGACCTAGAAGTTTGGCTCAAATTGTCGCAGGAGAATATGGTAAACAAAGAATATTTTTCTCTTCCTTTCTTTTTTATTTACTTTGTTTGGTGTTCAAGGAACTCATTAGTCTTTCGGGATATCCAGATCCCATATGAGGTAACAATAGGTTTGTCGGAAAGCTCTCTACGAAATTCAAAACAAAGAAAAAAAACAAAAAAATTTGCTTGCCCGTCATGCCTCCTTTGGAGGAAGGGGTCCCCTAGGGATTCTTTTGTTGATATTATGGTAGTTGCGGGAGGTATTAACCTCTATGTGTAACCTTTGACGAGACTAGAATATTCTAGGAAGCAAGAGAAACCCTAAAACGTTGGATAATAACCCTAGAAGACAAGTCGACTCAAGATAATAATTAATATTGAGTTATTAGCCTCCAGGAAGAGAAGTCGACCCAGTTAGGTGAGTTGGAGCATTATAAATAGAGGGAGCTAGAGCTCATTTGGAGTCACTCACTCTCACAACTGCATAAGGACAAGTGGTGCACATGACTGGAGGAGAGTTTCAGTTGTTGCAGTGGTGACTTGGTCTTTGGTTATGGTTGAAATTTCTACTTGGTTATGTTTTGGACTTTCTTCTTGGTATGATAGCCTTGGAGAGAGGTAAGCTACATTGGTTGGCTATTGGTTCTAGGGTTTGCTTCCAGAATTTTTCTCTCTGTCAAGGTTAAGGTGCTCAGGGGTGGCCTTTGTGCCTATGGTTGTGTGACAATATTTCTATATTGTCTACAGTGAAACAAGCACACCTATTATTCTAATAAGTTATGGACCCACACTATCTTCGGTTAGTCTAACAACTGAAAGGTAGATTGGGAGGATTTGCTTAGTTGTAGTTGCAGTTGCAGTCAAAGTTTTTACTGCAGCAACGAAACCCTAACCCTCGTGTTAAGGCACCTTAAGTGAAGCGCTCGACCTAATTCCTGGATAACCTAGTGCGCCCTAGCCTAGAACACCTCCTGGTACTCTCAGCAAGCCAAGATGTCAAGTTTGGAATTTTGGTCAAAGTCAACATTTGACCAAGTCAAAATCTAAGGTGGACCAGTCAAAAAGTCAAAATAAAAGGCAATTATGAAGACAAAAGAACTAGCATGAAAAAAGTGTATGTTGTGCCCAAGAGAAATCTATCGAAAGGAACATTATGAAGATTACCAATCCTCTAGCAGCTAAACCTCTCATCCAATAAAGTCATTCTAAGGTTTACTATCACAGTTGGGCAACAAAGGTATGCACCTATACATGTTCTTTTAATTTGTATCATTAGCATGAGTGTGTTTGCAAGAAATGTACAAGGGATCTTGTCCAAATCAATGATCTTGGATTTAGTGCATTCAAAAGATCAACACACTCTCCAGGTTTGACTTGATATGTCTCTCGTTGTTATGGCATTATGAACTTCTAGTCAAAGTTAAAACTATAAGCTAAATTTAGTCAAGATATTATAAGGTTGAGATCGTATTCTCTAACTCAATTTTTTTGTCAAGAGAGCATGTTGTTTTAAGTTTAAAAGACAAGTTAGAAATGATACTTGTCTCAGAAGAAAAGCAATCCAAGTGGAACAACAACAAGATTCCAGGTTTGCATATCAAGTTTGACATCTTTATTATTGTCACTCAAGTGAGTATTAATAAGTACTTAGTAGCTTATACTACTTAGTGTACTTATTTGCAAGCATGAACTAACACCTTCTCTAGGAGATATTTCTTGTTCTTGTTCTCATACAAGATGATCTTGGTAATGCTACCAATAAACTATTCTTCATATGAAAGATGTTGTATCGTAAACATTGTTGTTCTTGTTGTCTCAGACATGTTATTTCATGAAGGCTATCATGAAGATGTATTTCCAGGATTGTAGCAGTTGCCTCTATCCTTGTCCTTATTCTTGTTTTGATTTCCTATCATAAACATATTGTCTTAGATCTTTCTTTTGTTTCTTGTCCTGTTCCGGGCAGGTATCCTTGTGAAATATGTAGACAAAACTTGATGAACAATCTTTGTGGAAGCTGTCATAGAATAAGTTTATAAGGAAGACACTTTGTAGAAAGAAAAGAGAGATGCAACAGACAAAAGCATGGACTCTCTCAGATAGAGGGAATTGATTGAAAAATTCTAGAAACATACAGTCTCGAAATAAAAACAAGGAAGTTCTTGATATTGTTCATTCATGCATGAAGCCGAGATTAGGAGGGAGCTAATCCTCAATGATATAATCCATTAAAGAATATGTGAAGACTTATAAATGGAATCTTTGATAGATACAAGATGAGATTCAGGGCTAGAGGGTTCTCCCAAAAGGATGGAGAAGACTATAATGACAACTTGTTCTAGTAACCAAATATACCTCTACCTGAGTCATTATATCTCTTGCACTATACATGGGTTGGAGATGGATGTAAAGACTGTTCTTCTTAACAAAGTAATTGAAGAAGAAGCACATGTAGAGCAACCTCAATATTTTGAGGTATATCAGAGAGAGACCCATGTATGCAAATGGAAGAAAATCTTGTATGGATTCAAGCAACTTGGTGTAGAGCCTCTCAGGTATAACTAAAGCATGGTGAAAACTTCATGTGACAGAGGAATTGTATAGAAACGGTTCTTCAAAAGTCCAGGATAATGGATTGAAAATCCATGGAAAACTCACATGATGACAAATCTGAAGAAGTTGAGAGACTCTGATCCAGTAGAACCGTCCCTGTATCGACAATTGAATGGCTCGTTGATGTATTTGAAGAATACTTAGTCGAATATTTGCTTTGCTATGAAAATAGTTCTGGGTGGAAGCTAGCCATGAGAATTGAATAATCGCAAAGCATGCCTTGAAATATCTTCGTGGGACGTTTGAGTTATGATATACAACTGCATGGATTTATCGATTCATATTGGGCAGGGAGTGCAAATGATAGAAGAAGTGCTTCTTGGATATGTTTCCGTTTGAGCTTTGGCACAATATCATGGGATAGCAGGAAACATAAGTTTGTTGCACTCACCACTGCAAAAGCAGAGCATATTACATCTTGTGATGCTTGTATGGAAGCAGTGTGGCTCTGTAAGCTGGTTTCTGGACTGTTTGATCAGGTGTTGGATTCGACCATGATATATTGTGATAACCAGAGCTATGTGAAGCTCTGAGAGAACCTAATGTTCCATGACAGGTCAAAGCACATTGAGATCAAGCACTATTTTCTCTGTGATAAAGTCCAGAGGGGAGAAGTAGTTCTCTAGTGTGTCTCCACCGATGAGAAAATAACATATATTTTGGTAGAGCCTCTATCCAAGATGAAAAGTTTTCATACTTAAGGGACAAGCTGAGATTCGTGGAGATGACTTCCTTATTGGAAAGGGAAGTGATTACTCCCCAGGTTGTGAGGGAGCACTAATATGTTATTGATATATGGACAATGATTTTCCAGTTTGGAAAATGGTCCAGGTTGGGCAGTCACTTTCCAGACCAGAAAGTGGTCCAAGATTTCCGACGGACAGTCATTTTCCAGTTTAGAAAATGGTCAAGAATGAACAATCATTTTCGTAACGAAAATGGTCAGATAGGTTGTTGATGTACCATAAAGAATGATTTCCCTTATGGCCAGTGTGAGGGAATGGTCTAGTACAGTCATTCTCCTTGGCAATTACTCTGAGAAGTGGTCGAGTAGAATGACATGCCTCTCTTGACAATCATTCTTTCAAAGTTCATAGTTGTTAGCAGTTTCGAAGAATGGTCCGATGTAGGAGGTTGGTACAGGACAATCATTTCCATAGGAAATGGTCTGGACAATCATTCCCTAGGGCAGACTCATTCTCTCCAGGTTGCATTGTGATTAGTGTCGTAAGAATGACCAGTTAGGTTGAATGGTCCAAGTTCAACAGTCAGGGACAGTCATTCCCTAAGGCAGATTCATTCTCTCTAGGTTGCGTTGTGATTAGTGTCGAAAGAATGGCCGAGTTAGGTTGAATGGTCTAGGTTCAGAAATCAGGGAAAATTGTTCTTCTATGCTTGGGAAGAATAGTCCAGATAGTCCATGGCTGATGTTTAACTTTTCGAGGGCAGATGCTCTTCCAGATCTCACATATGTGAGTGGAAGAATGACCTAGATGACTTAGTTTGTATCATGATATTGTTTATACAAGTTGATATCAGATGATATGATTGTTGCGGAGACTGTATGTCTCTGGAAAATAACTTTATGCTACTGTGGTGGATGTGATCCACTGGTAGTGATTGTGTGTCATTGGTTAGTAGCCATATGCTACTAGGAGTGGTTGTGTACCACTACATAATATTTGTATATTACTATGGATAGACACCGTTGTGTTCTATTGGATGACATTATAACATCAATATCATACTATTTGATTGCCATGGAGACTACCACTAGTGTTGGAGTTGATTTCTAGCTAGATGGATAGTCAATGTGTTGGTGGACAAGCATTCTCTAGGTGGAGAGTGGTCCAGACAGAATAGATTGCTCGTGGACATGCATTCTCTCTGTGGAGAATGGTCTAAGTTAACATATTGATGACATATCATGGACTGGTATTTTCTTAAGGCACAGATTGTGGCCCAATTAGGAAAATGGTTCAGGATCGATATTTTTTAAGGCATATGAGTAGAGATTGATCTCTATGGGACATATGACCCGATTAGAAAATAGTCTGAGACTAACATTCTTGTAGGAATGGTCTTTGTAGCCCATAGGGTGGATTTCAACATCTCGGAAGACCGACATTCTTCTAGGACATAGGTCCATATTAGAAGAATGATCCTTGCATCCCATTGCAGAGCTTTCAACATCTATAGGGAAAACTATTCTTCTAGGATGTATGT
>ML863701.1:0-18049 GCA_009831015.1 Picea engelmannii | reverse complement strand
CAAATCCGTGAGAGAACATGGGGAGGCTAGGATTGTCGGGATATTGATTTCTCAATGACAAGAGCAGCATACTCAACAACAAGAATATCTTATAGACCCATTAATGGAATCACATGTCACTTAGAAGGAGTTGAACATGGGTATCCAGGATAACAACCATTCCTCTCAACCAACCAAGCTACATCCAATGGACACATGCACACACACACACAGCCTAAGGGCATGGTATGAGTACCTAAATAAGTGAGGTTTGAGGCATTCATGAGAAACCTTTAGATTCTTGTGTGTTGAGTTGAGACTATGATTAGCTCAAAGCAAGAAGAATAGCCCTACTATAATAATGAATGTGGATAGGAAATCCATGTCATGAGAGGTTAGTTGAGTTCCAACTCACCATGGCAAGAATGTCTAATATGAAAAGTAATAATCTAAAACCAATGCAAGGGAACATTATGTGTGAATATGGCCATGGGCATTGGCACATTGATTAAATTTGTTTAATGATGAATTGCATTGGAAAGGTTTGGTATGTTGAAATGATGAATTTGTGAAGAATGATGTTTCCTTTTGTATTTTAGATAAAGGTGATGCAGTTGTTAGACTACACAAAATAAAAATAAAATGTGTGTGATGCCACTGATGTTTTGCAATGAGAATATATATGCATGAGAAACTAACAGTTTTTTCAGCTGTGTAATGATTGAATTGCAGGAAAGAGGATCTAGGAAATCAGAATACTACAAGCCCATGACGAAGACCAATGTTTGTTGATTGTAAAGAGACAAATTGTTATGAGAAGGAAATATCATGCTTGTGAACTATGGTTCCAATATGGAACAGATCTGAAACTAAAATAAAATAGTGAAATTTAAAATCTGTGGGTAATAGATTTGAAAGAGAATTTTGGATGAATTGATGAAAATGTCTCACAAATATTTGTATGCATATGAACACGAGTGATATGAAAAGATCTATCAAGGGAGGATAGATGGTGTCTATCAAATAAGAAATCATGGAAGAGGGTCATTGTTGTGACAAGAGAACTTTGTGATAAGTCATGATCTCCATAAGAATGTTGTGTTGTGGTAACACGAGACAAAGGGATGCCTCGGCAGAGCAAGCGTTAGGAATGCCTCAGCTGTAAGACTCAGTGAATTATCTAAGACTCTTCTTGTGTGATAAATCCTGGCATGCAAGATGCATATCCTGAGGGACTGTATATCAGAGAAGGGTATGTCTAAGCCTGATCCTGGAGGGTGAGTGACCACAAGGAAGGGGAGACTTTGATAGCTCATGTGAAAGAACTCGATGAAGTCTTTAAAACTTTGTCATTTGTTGATTGGGATCATACACACAATGGGTATGTCAAGGAAAGCAGTGAGCCAAGTTAGTAATACAGCCAACCAGATGTGGATCCATGAAATTGCACGGATAAGTATTGTGTTGATATGTAAATTGCTCCTCTTGATTTATGAATAGCAATAAAAAAATTATGCATGAAATTGTGAAATTAATATGCTCATTGTCTAAGATGATTGTAGATAGGTGATAAATGTGAAGATTCTAGAAAGGACCGTGCCAAGAAGAAGAACTACATTGTTGAAGAAGTTGAAAGACAAAGCATGGAAGGTATTTCTGATAAGAACACCAGAGACAGTGTTCCTTGAAAGGGGGGGGGGGGAGATTGTAACACCCCATGTTTCCCCAACTTATAATTAATCATAATTGATATTTGCCATGCAATGGCATATAGACATTGTAAATTTATTTTGTTTGATTAGGAATTCCAATAGTTGACTGTGGGGTGAAGACTTGAGTACATGCCATGATACCACTAGAGGATATTATATTAGACTAAAAGAACCCAAGCCTCCTTGCTAAAAAATTAATTTGGAAATATTTAGTCACTTCCCTTCACTCTAATTTTAAGTCAAAATAAGTTAATAAGGGAGGACTAGTGGTTGAACAACCAACCACCCTCAATGAATGGAATTATGGGGGGGGTTTCCTGAGGTCACGTAAGTTGTCAGCCAAAGGAAAATAGGAAAATACCTCACGAGTTACCATGACTGACCTATGGGTGACTTCTGACTGAAGGAAGGGAGATGGGTTGAGAACCTTCGAGGAAGAAAATATGCATAGGAAAAAGGAGGAAAAGGGGGGAAGAGGAGTCTCAAAAAAAGGAAAATTGGTGGTAGGAATGCTCTAAAATAACCAAGAACCCACCTTGAGCTGAGGGGCCACGAGCTTGATGATAGAGAAGCATATAATAAACCTAAAAGAGACATGATCTAAAAGACGTGAGTGTAGAAAACTCCTTGGTAGTATCATGGCTTGGCATGGAGGTGGCCTGCTACCAAAGTGACTAAGCTTGTAAAGCCTATGGTTGGGTGGAAAGGCAATCACCCACAGTCTGTTGGTTGGATACATAGTGCAATAGATAAATATTCTTTATGGCTCGTGTATTGAGTAGGGAAATTAGATGGATGCGTGTGAATGTGTTATATTTGTGCATGCTTGAAATTGATGAAATTAATTTTGGTTCCTTGGTAATTTCTTGCATCCAAATGACAGAGTTTAACGTGAGTCCTCATATTTGAACAATTTTGGAACTGTATATTTGATATTTTTGTGTGTGCAGCAAAGTCTCTGTAGTAGAATGATGTCTGTGAAGAGAATACAAGTACATAAATCAAGAGATGCATAATAATATTTAACATAAATGGAATATTGCAATAATGGCATGTTGAAGGCCAATGAAGGTCGATAAAACTTGTGTTGATTCCCCTCTCCTTAACATGAATGGTTATGGGTAATAAAATATTCATATGAGTTCCAAGTAATAAGCTTTGTGCTTGTTGTAAATGGAATAGGAACCTTAATCCCTGCATAATCCTCTTGTGTGGAAGTTGAAGGGTTGTGGGATGTAAATATTCATCCAAGGAAGGAGAAGAACACTGTAGTAGTTTCCTGAGTAAGGTGAAGGCTAAGAAGGCCCAGTAAAAACATTGGAAAATATTTAGAAGTTCCCCTTGGATGGCTAAGCCCAATTTTCAGGTTGTAAACATGAAGAAATATTGTGTGTGTGAGTCAGGATACAACGCAACCGTTGATGTGGCTTAGCATATAGATCCTGACCCTTCGTCAGAGAATGCTATGATGCCTAGAGAAGATGTACCCTGAGTCAATAAGAGTCATTAGATGCTTCAACGAGATGTCTAGGCAAATCTTGGACCATAGATGATAATAACGAGTATATTGAAGTGTGAGGTCATAAGGGACTCCGATGGGGGATACTCTGAGTTAAAGTGAGCCATTTATCTCTCGAAGTGTGCACCATAAATAATTGTGACCATTGATCATGGAGGAACCATCAGATTCAATGGTCGGAGTGTCCTTCATTAAGGCACTCTGATGAGAAAGGTCCAAGGGAAAATCTGGATGGTTAATCGGAATAAGGTGAGACTAATTCGTAGTCATAGATATTCATAGGATTTCTTCTAAGTGAGGTTAATAGGGAAGGTGAATTCTTATTGACGACGTGCTGACGGGGAATGTCTATGTACTTGAGGGTAATATGTGGCAACTTATATTTGGTCGAAGGAATTGGGAGTGAGTCCCTATCGAGATCGGACCATTGAATGGGTGCTTTTATTATCGAGCATAGTATTTGTGGGTGGAGAGATCTCCATTGTTGATCAGATATTAGGTTGTTAGAATGCTTGTGTGTTGGGTTGATGAGGGACTCCAACAATAGAGCTCTGAGAATGAACCCAAGTCATTAGATATATCAAAGTGTCTACAGGAAAGGATCTGAACCATCGAATCCAGAGTAGTGCTTTTCGTCGGAGTTTGGAACTCGGAGTAACCTAGGATGTCGAGGAGTAGGCACTCTGATGGTAAGGCTCTGAGGGGAAATTTTGACCGTAGATTAAGTAGAGTCTGAGAAAATACCTCAGCCGATGGATCTATGATCCTTCCCGAATGGAAATAAAGGAGTACGATGACATCATAATGACAGATAATTCCAGTGTGGCGTCTTACGTGTCCCTTACGATGACACGTGGAGATAGTCGATTGGCTGATAGGCCGAGCATGGACCCCGTTGGGTGAGAATGGATTTAAAAATCCAGTTTAATTAAGGGCTTGATAGGATGATGTGGATAGTGCCACATGTCGATCATAGAAGGTGCCACATGGCGTAGTGATTTGTCGCCTATAGGTGAGATTCTGTGGGAAATATGGATGCCACGTGTCAGGTGGCAATGGTTCCATGTGTCATATAGATATGACGCCATGTGTCAAGAGTATTTTCCACACGTAGGTGAAAATACGAGAAAATATAGGTCATTGGACGAAGTTTGAAAGGTCGGAAAGGCTATCTGGTGGTCAATAACACCAACGAATATGAAGACATCGATGATGTAATGAGATTCGTTGATCAGTTGTCGGTCGGAGTTAATCTCCATTGTATATTTAGGAAGAAACCTTTACAAGTTATAGAATGTATGACAATGTCATTTGTGATGTGTCATTTCAATGCATCCAGAGGATGATAGGTGTCGGCACCTGGTTCATCATAAGATTGAGCGTGAGCCCTATTGGTTCCATACTATTGGATGGTCGTTTGCAATCGCCAACTATCAGATCCAAGGGAAGAGGGATCTGGACCATTCGTCATAGATTGAAGGTCCGATAAGGCTATGTGTTGTCTAAGAATGTCGACAATGATGAAGGCATCAGCGACATGATGCGGATCATTGGATATGAGGGCCAGTGAATCTAGTCCATTGATCTAGGTGTAATGTCATCGGAGCACAAAAGAATGGTAGAGTGGGCATTAAACGTTCTGTCCTTTTTAATTGAAGACTTAATTAAATTCATCATATAATAGGCGCGAGAACCATCAGATCTACAATAAGCCTGACTAATGGATCATCATCGAAAATTTTGGTTGGGTCTTTTCAACCCATGGAAATAAAATCCTGACGACGACGACTAGAGGTTCTATGGGATTGGAACCAAGGTTCAGTGAACTGAGTGGCCAGTGCCACGACTGTGCTACATCAATTGGAACTTGGGATAGGAAACCATATGGATGCCACATGGCAATGAGGTGGCACCCAGCCAATGAAGTTCGAGAACTTTGGAAGGCCATAATGTTTGATCCAGAGCTCATTTTTTAGCATGATGACAATCGTTGGAAAGCTCTTGACAAGTCGAAGACGGTGGTACCCTTGAGAAGAGGTTTCAAGATGATTGAGGAAAAGTGAAATTTTGACACCCCATCCCTTAAAAGGGTACTTAGGGGGTTGGGTTTGTTACAAAATGGTATCATATCAGGCTACAATAGTAGGCCTAGATGGGCCAGATCAGATCAATCAAAGGACTGGTCTAAAAAGGTAGAATATGAGCATGTTTAAAATAGTTTTCTCTACGTTAAAAGTTTACGTATTATCCACATTAACTCCTTGAGGAGAAGGACTGTAGATTAGAACGTTTAGGTTGTTTTAAATTTATTTTACAATAGAAACCTTAACGTCATGACCATAGTAGAAGGACTAAATTTTTGACCGGGTGGAGTGATGGTTATTCCAAGAGAAGTGGGAATGTGTTGATAAGCACTTAGGGTAATACATGTATGTGAATGATTGAAAATGGTTGAACCTTGTTATAAAGTTGCATGAAACATGAGAATGGATAAGCTGAGATGATTTGATTAAGTGTAATGTTGTCTAACCACTAGATAGGAAAATCCTCTTACAATTTTGGTGATTGTGTGTGTAAGGGATAATACGCTTACGGAAAATGTACTTGTTGCTATAGGAACTTAGTATGGATTGATAGAATCCTTAACAGTATTAATTATTTCTTAAATTAAAGACTAAACCGTGTATATGAAATTCCCCATGATCAGAGGACTGATGGAGAATTTGTAAGGTAAATCTAATTGACCTATATTAAATGAAACATGTAACTAGAACAACCTATTTAAGTAAAAGAAAAAGGAGTCCTTTGGACTATTGATAGTCCTCATAAAGAAGGTGAAATGGCTTGAACATATGAGCTAGTTTATGAGCTCATGGTTGTACAAAGAAATGTATGAACACCTATTGACTTGCGTACTTACTTATGCATGAAGGTGTAAGATGTGAATGTGTTGTAATACATATGGAAATGAGTGAGCATATATAAAACATGCATATAGACTTGTGGTAATATGTAATTGGTTGTAGACTATAGCCTGTTGATTGGACATTGTGATTGATAATGACCTGAAGTTAGCAGGAAACGCAATAGCGTGAATGAAATGTTGATAGTTTATTGCCTTATGAATATAAGCTTGTAATGAATAATGAAAGGCTGACATAAAGTCTGATAAGGAAATGTTGTGGCATTTCAAGATCACCAACAGGTCAAGTTGATATCCAGGGGTGGATGGAAGCCACATAAATATGGCTTGGTAGGCTCAAGTGGTAGCGAGAGAAAGTTTGAAAATAACTTCCTTTGTAAAACTTTGTTGACAAAGACAGTTTTGAGGCATGAAGAGAGGCGGCATTGTTATTTGGACGCCTTAGAAAATGAAATAATTGTCTATTTGTATTTACTTTGCGATGTGAAAAGAAGAAATAGAAATAGTGTTCCTATGAATGATTATGACCAATCATGAGTTAAAGAATGATTTGTAGCATAAAAGAAAGTTTGATTTGGGCATCTTATTTCCCTGGGTTATATTGTAAATACCTAGTTGTATTTTGAACCGTAAATGATTTTATAGCAGTTGGGAGAGAGTGACTTCTTGCTAGCTATTGCAATGAGAAAATGAAACATAATTGTGATTTTGCAATGAGAAAAGGAAACATAATTGAGATTTTGTAAAATCTCAGGGAAACTAGTATTAAAGTTCAAAGTACCATCGTATAGGAATGATATGAGAAAGAGGCAAGTAGTGAATTTGCATGTTGAATATCCATGTATGCATATGTACTAAAGGTTGATATGAAGTAAATATCTAATAGATGAATTTTGAATGATACAAAATATGCAAGTGATGCACACACACACACACACACACATAGGCTAAGGGCATGGTATGACTGCCTAAATAAGTGAGGTGTGAGGCAATATTTGTACTTGTCTAGATTGGAAATGCCATGGATGCATGGATAAATCTATTTTGAAGATTCAAGACTGTTTTGTTTTGAATAATAGTTTGAGGGGGATGCATTCCATTTCCACGGGAAAGGCTAGTAGAAATTGATGAAAGAGTAAATGAGCAGGGAAGCTTTGTAATGAATAGGGGGCAATATGATTGTGCCTTTGAGAAAGTTCATGTAAACCATTGCAAACAATCATGAGTGAAATGATTTAAATCAACATGCGATGTGGAAACTATGGAGTGTGCAAGTGGTGGACACATACCACATGCTAATGTATGTGATTAAGTGCATGAAAGCACAACTTGAAAGTGAATTTTTAACATAAGGATGCTTATTTGAATGTAAATATGAAATGCATAATAAGAATGAAATCTTATACTCCTTATGGAATATTGACAAATAATCCGAAATGACAAAGTTGAAGTTGATTAGAGGTTGAGGTCGTCTCAGATAGTGACGGATATGCAATAAGGAAGTTGCACGATGAGACATTCCATGTGGAGGAACTGTGTGAGAAATCTTTCAAGAGAATAGAGTCATAATCTTAATGATTGTTGGAAAATTAGATAATAGTTTACAAAGTCTATTTGTACAAGAATCATGGATTACATTTTAAAATATTGTGCATGAGTGAAAGATATGCAAATGAATGTTGACCATCCTGATCCATAATGGTAATGTGCGGAATGCACAAGTTCATAATTCATTGTGAACTAAAAGTTTGGTGTTGTAGCATGTTGATTTATCCAGAAAGTTCAAGATGAACTTGACTGAGATTTCTCAAGGAAGAGAGTAGGCAGAATCTCCCATGAGGGATAGATTTCATCCGCAAAAAAAGGGGGGGGAGAAAATGATTAATACTTTTCTCACTCTAAAACTCAGAATAATGAGACAGAGTTGTATGCTTTAAAAGGACAGGTGCAAAAACAAGAAAAGTTGATGAAAGGAAAGTAAGCTAATAAGTGTGTTTAAATGAATAGGCTTTGTTATAGAAATATTTGCCTCACCCTATGCAAATTTGCTCAGAAGGCCTTTTTCCATTTCCTTATGCAAACTTGAAGTCCCTTTTTGCAAATCCCGGAGCTAAAAACAATATGTTTCCACATATACGCGCCCTAACTGTTATACAGCATGCATATACGTAGTTTGCACCATTACAACCCGTGTACATCAAGTTTTATGCCCAAAATTAAAAAAATAGTGTTTGGTTTCCATGTCACGTCATGGGATACATGATCATTGACCTTCCATATACTGGAAATGTTCTGAATCGACCCTTCAATTCCATTTGAAGGATATAAACGGGCCATATCCGAGCTATGGAAAAGAAGAGAAGAATTCAACTTTGAGAGCAAAGTTACTCTGCAGAAATTATTCACTTCATATTGATTTTGCATCCGTTTGTCCTTTTAAGTCTGAACACATTGTTCATCCCCAAGCTCTTCCCTACTTGATTGAGAACCTCATTGTCTCTCATATATGAGCTTGCCTTTGGTGGAGGATTAAAGTGGTGGAGGCCCAGCTGGAAGGGACTTAGTTTCTCGGTCCTTAACAGTGTTGACACAGAAGTTTGTAATTCATTCACTTATGTTTCTTACATTTTAATAGAAATACTATTTTCTCGTCCAATTAATATCTTGCAAATATTTGAATTGAATTCCATGGGAATATTTGTTATGAATGTTGATGGATTATGTTATTGAATGTGATAACTTTATATATTATCACCATATGCTTGTGTTTCTTAGTTGTTGAGGACAAGTTGCAGGTGTATTGCTTTGAGTCAAGTGCTCAACGATGGACTTCATCAAACATCTGGACGAGGTAGGCTCTTTATCTTTTCGTGTTAACATATTTTCTTATATAGCATACCTGATATGAGAGTTGATTTCTACATTCATTTCCATCTTTTGTGGTTTACCCCTGGCCATAGAGAGATTTTCCTCGTAACAAAATTAGCGACCATACTAGGGAAAGAATCTTGTTTTCGAGGTTTGGAGTGTTTTTCTCCTTTGATTGCTCTCATTTATATTGAGTTTCTTGTCATTTGATTGCTTGACCTCCTCTGTTCATTTTTTGGTTTGAGTTTCATATCCTTATCCTTAGCCTGGCAGTGTTTTAACACATATACACGGGTTTTTACCTGAAAGCCGCGTACATACATGTGTTGTCCTTTTGCAAGAGGCGTATATACATGGTTTTCTCCTGAAAATCCATGTACATCATCATTTTTTGTTTGGTTGTTGAGTTTGATGTTTGTTGGGTAAGTTGTGTTGGTTGTTGAGTCTTCCTGGGTCTCTGTTATGACGGTTAAGTTCCTGTAGAATGATAGGAAACCTTTCTTTGGTTGAATTTTCCGGCAGTGTCTTTCTTATCAACCTTTTCATTGATTTCCCTTTCATATTGGGATGGGTGTTTGCTTCTTGGTATCCTACTTGGTTTGTCTCTTTTTACATACAGTAGAATATTTATATCAAGTTGTGTTCAATCCTTGCATTTTCATTGTTTTATATTGAAAATACAAAAATGTTAAGCATTTTGCAATGTTGGCATTTGATCTTTTGGGTCCTTATCATTAATCTTAGTACATGTATAGAAATATTTCATCTTATTTGGAATTGCATAACTAAATTGAAAATTGCATTTTGAAAAGCTTGTCATTTATTGGGAATTGAAGTTAGGACTTTGCATTTTATTCATATTCATTTATTTTACTTGTTGAGCCATAACATCATTAGTTTCATGACCGCACCTTTTTGAGTAAGCAAATCCACTAAAATCAATGTTGATAATTTAAAATTGATTAGAAACGATTTTATTTTCTAGGGTGCACAAACTAGCTTAGGATTTAGAGCCTTGGAATAGGATTTTGTGAGTAAACTTCTCCAAGGCTATCAAATCAACATATGTCTCTAATTAAGGGAGTGGTGAAATCAATTGTATAATTGGTGATGTCATGAGGCTCCACTTACACCAGAGTTAAGCACGAAGTCGTGTGAGGTTGGTTGAGGGGATATCCCCCCAATACCTTCTTAGCGTCAGATATATTTTTGGGGATCTATTCATATATGGGGATTTATTCGTATATGGGGATCTTGCTAGTACCTTTACCTTTGTGAGAGGCGTTTCTTTTGAGGTTTAAGGATTTGTTACCCTGCCCATACGATAGACCTAACTTATGATTGTTCACCTTTGCATCGGTTATATCGTGGTTGCTTAGTTACTTGACATAGGTACCACATAGGTTACTTGTTGGGGTTATCCTGCAAGTACCCTGGGTCAGATAAAGGTTGGACAACACACAGCCTTTATGGAGGATTACCTCTCTGAGGGGATCTAGCCGACTGTTTTTTAAGGCCACAAGGGCCCTTATAACTTATTCTGATGCCTCTGATCTTTTGCAAGGAGTCTCAGGCCCCTCTTTTCTTGGGTGAGGCCTACCTACTTTAGGGAAGGAGGCCCCTTTCATCCACTTTAGCCTATTTTTGTGCATATTGGCCTTTTGTTTATTTTATTTTGGTGTTCTCCTTGATTACTAGTTGGCCTTAGGATTTTTTTTTTATATCTCGAATCTTGAGTCATCGTGGAGCTAGACCAGCTTCCCCGCAGGTCTCACCGCTTGTTACGATTACCACCGCATCTTGAGTCTTTGCCTTCTAAAAGGCATAAATTTATCAAACATGGTACACACACCTCCACTTACCAGACTTGTGATCATACAAGGATGAGTACTGAATCGAGTCAAAAAGGTATTGGGAGTCCTTCAACTCCCATACCCACTATAGTTAACGGTACTCCCTCGACACCTTCAACCACAATGGTTGTAGTGCCGGAGGTTCCTATCATCACTCATGTCCATCCTATAGAGAATAATCAACCTATAGCCATGAACCCTTTTGGGTCCCTTTTTCACTCATCAGGCTACATTATTCAGTCCATCCCTACGGCCTCTAGCCCTTTTTCTTATGGTATGTTGAATTTCACATCGCAATTTTTATCCTCCATACCAACATCTAATTTTAGTACTAGTATTGGAATTGGGGGCATGGCTCCTCCACATACTCCATTTTCGTTTGGTGGTGCTCATATCCCACAAACAACTCCTACAGTCGGAGGCCTTCCTCCTTTTCACCCAGGTCTAATCCTGGTCCTAATTCTCCTGGATGGAGTAACCAACCTGGGAGACAAGCTACTTCTTACGGTCCATCCTTTACACCTACCTCCTCTATATCGATTCAAACCAACACATATCGCATGACAAATCAACCTTTATCCTCCAGATTCACACCAAGAGGAGGTCAGTTTCACACCTTGGGAAACCCCCAACTAGGAGCCACTTCATCTGGGGGGAACTTTTACAACCCTCATCATAACATTCCTACTGGAATGGTGCCCAAACAACCCCTCATGAATCAGTTTGGAGGAGGGTCTTACAATCCTGGACAGGGCCATGGTGCATACCAGAACCCTGGATGGGCTACGATTCCCCAACAACAATCTTTAGAGGGAGCTTGGGGCTAGATGTCACAACCCCATCTCCCTTTTCTAGCCACGCTCAATCTACCAAACTTGTGTAGATTGATGAATAACCGTGTGCATCATGATCTGACATGGCCCCCTGTCCCCACCAAGCTTCCTTCGGATATTCCAAAATTTGAAGGTAAGACTGGTGAATATCCTGGTGATCACGTCACTACTTTTCACCTTTGGTGCTCTTCGAACTCCCTTAACGACGATTCTATCCATTTAAGATTGTTTCAACGCACCCTCACAGGGGTCACCGCGAAATGGTATATAGAGCTACCAGGGGGGACATATGGAACTTTTAATCATATGGTTTTAGTCTTCCTCAACCACTTCCAATTGCTAGTTCGTTATGACGCGAGCATCTAACTTTTGTCAGCCTTCCATCAGGACAAAGCCACCCATATCTCGGATCACCTCCAGGAGTGGCGTAGATAGAAGAGGTTGATCAAGGCCTACATACCCCCGAAATTCCTGCTAGAGTGGTTCCTTAAGTCTCTACAGCCTTATATTTTGAAGGATGTTTCTACATCTAGGGTTACATCTGAGGAAGAAGTGATTTTTAAATCCCAACAGTTAGATCTTATATATGCTCAGTCTGGGATGTTATACGAGATTCTTCCAGACACACTGAGGTCAAACTATGACCCTAGACAAAAGCAAGGGCCTCATGTTGATGGCATTGTAGGCTCTGCCAACGTGAAATCTGCAGACTTGGTGACAAGCCAGTTGAAAGAATTGTCTCTAAACTAGTCTGTAGGAAAGCCAGCTTCGTCTATGTCCTCCACTCCCACTGAGTCGGTGGATGTGCATTATGTGCAGTCCCTGACCATCCCGAATGGAAACCAGCAACCATGAGGGAATAATAAGAAAGGACGTGGTAACAATCATAAGGGTGGGAAGAATAGTAATAAACCCAAGGACAACGGTAATAATGAGAAGTCGAATAATAATACTGGTGAGGGAAAGAAAGAAAGGTAGAACGTGAAGTTTCCCTGCAAGATTTGTATAGGTGACCACCTTACCCACTTATGCCCCAAACTTGTGGAAGATGGGAGGATTTTGTCTCTACCGCCCATTGTGCTTACTAATCCTTTTCCACATAATCAGCGCATGGCCTTGATCTCCTCGAATTTTGGAAATGTGGCGAGTGGGAGTCAAAACCCATCGACGCAAGACGGTGACCATCTATGCATCAATATGGTTAAGTATTAGGTTAATGTAGCCACTCGATATCGCGATTACAGTTCTTCACAGACTGTACCTGGTCTAGAGTCTCCCCCTCCTCTAGAAATGCCTTTACAAATCAAAAAACTAGAGCTCCTGCCTCATATTCTGAAAGGAGTACTCAAGTGCTCTACCCACAATCCTAATGCTATAGCCTCCCATAATTACTCTATTGTTGAGGACCTGGGTCAAACCCCTTGTGCGATGTCGGGTCTGGAGGTACTCCAGACATGTCCTTCATAGAGGAATTCCTTGATATCTGTGTTAGGATCTCTAGATCCTTGTGGCTCTAAAGTTATCAAGTTTTATGTCATGGATGTGAAGCCTCGCTTTCCTTACCATGTGGCATTCCAAATCCACGTGGGTTACTAAAACTATACCATCAAACGTATTGTTGTTGATGAAGGTGTTGCAACATGTGTGATGTCCCTGGTCTATTGGAAATCCCTCGGCTCTCCGAGCCTTTCTCAATATCTGGCCATGTTGACCACTTTTGACGGTCGGTCCTTATGCCCTCATGGTATTCTTCCTACCTTCCCGGTCCAGTTAGGTGGGAAAACGATAGAGGTGGATGTTGAGGTGGGTGATGCGCCCCTCGACTATAACTTGTTACTAGGATGCAATTGGACTTATTTTGTGACTCCAATAGTATCATTTTTCTTCTGCACTCTTTGTTTTCCTCACGATGAGACGATCGTGATAGTCAACCAGTTGTCCTTTGCGTGTACTAGCCCCAATGCAGCAGTTGGACCGTCGATCCCCATGATCAAAAATTCTCAGCTGGATACTAAGAATGTCGGTGTCAGAATGTATTCATCCCTTATGGGTACCTTCAACTTCATGGCACTGGTTCATCATATATACGCCATGTCCAGTAGGTTTGCTTCTTCAAAAAGGTACGTTCCTTTCCACACTTTGTATTTTAACAATCCTTGGACCCTAATGTTGACGCTTAAAAACGCAACAATGAGTACTATGCTCGCAAATGAATGCTAAGCTCTATTAATTATTTATATTAATAATAAACAAGTAGGTGGGACCCCCTTGTAGACATGTGGCACTATGATGGATATGTTGCGCTTATTTTTTGTTTTCTATTGTGATGGTACTAGTACATTCTTCTACAGTTCGATGCTTTGAATCATGGTTAAAATGTTACGGTGACATAAGATGATTGGTTGATTAGTGCATGGAAATGATAGCTTTGATGACCACTCTCAGATTATGTTAAGGCTTCCCTATGGATGAAAGGATTATTATAAGTTGGTTTTGATATTTCAATTAAATATGGAATCAATTAGTTTAATATGATCTTGATAAAATGGATAATATTGGGGCTCTTTTAAATTAAAGGACTATATACAAACTCTAATGTGGTATTATTGTGACAAAGAAGGGTGTCAAACCCGTGTTTCTATAGTTAAGCACCTTGTTGAATGTTATATGTTGAATGCATATGGGGTAACGTTATAGCACATGGTTATTTTTAAAAGAATTTGATATTACCAAAGGTGGTGCGTTATGAAAATGTGATATGGCAATGGTTATGTGGTTGATTTAATGCTTAGTGTTATAGTGAATTGGTTGGATCGTACGTTGAATTGAACGAGGTTGGGGGAAGAAGCGACGTGAATTTATTGCACGTGACTCAAAAACCCTCAAAGTCATCACCCTAGTCATACTTGCATTTTGTTTTTTGGCTCTGGTGGTTTTTGATACTCCGCATTGCTCGATTTTGAAGGAGGTATTCCTTCTAGCTTCTCCCTCGCACGGGCCTTTCCAGGTATGGGTTTCTTACTCTTCCATCCATGATGTTTTCTTTGCCCTTCGAATCAATTTTTGGCTCACAATTGCTCGCAGTCTATGTGTTTCTTAAGCTATTATGGGATTTTTGAACTGTGTATTGATGTTGTATCTATGGTTCTTCTAGTGATTATTCTGGACTATTGACATTTTAAATAAAAGAATGTTTATGCTATCCTCGTTGTGTGTAATCTTTGCATAGGTTATGGATAAAATAGCAGTGAAACATGCTCGGTCAGCTTGGGTTTTGGGTCTGGTTCTCTGTGGAAATTTATTATTATGTTTGACAAGCTCTGAGCTTTGTGCATGGGTGTTACAACTAGTCTCTGCGTTAATATTTTCCACTCCATTTTCATCTATGTGGTTGATATTTTTCGATACTCTGGGTTGCAATGTGAACTATTGAAAGTTTAAAGTTTTTTTCCTTGGCTTGGCAAGACCCCGAGCTATTATCTATCATAGCACATTTCTCTCGTTGATATTGTTGCTTGGAAAATGGCACAATTGGGTCTAACATCACCCAGAAGTTAAATGGAATCATTATATATGCTTTTGGTTGGGCACGGGTTGTGCTTGGACACTCATTTTACTGTGTTGTTTAAGGGTTCGCTTCTTTTCATTCTCTATTGGAGGTGGTTGACTCTCATTTGGTAACCCTCACAGTCAATATTATGGTTACTTGTTATTTGTCTGTGGTAAATTATAGAAGGCACGAGCTATCTGCGTTTTCGAGGATTTAGTCCTTTGATCAAACCAACTATTCTTAATCTCCATTTGATATGTTTTAAACCTAAATGCGATCTTGATATCATTTCAATCCAATCAAGGGTAAATAAGCACTATGTGTGCTTGGTCGATTGGGCACAATTTGGCTATGTTTCTCGTTGGGAAAATTTTAAAAAAGAAGTCTCTACATGCCAATTTATGTGAAGCTTGGGATCAAGAGTTGCATGTTTTTTGTTGAATGTTATTCAAATCAATTCTTATGTTGATCATATTTGAAGGAGACTTGTGTGTGAAAGGATTGGGGTATGATTAAGATTTTTTGTCAGTTGATTATGTCGAACAGTGTTTGAATAATGGACAAATGGTGGTCAATACTGTGCATATTCTTATTTGATTTTAAAGACTAAATATTGGATATAAATGGTTGGAATCATTGTGTGTTTTCTATTGGTTTTAAAAGAAAAGAGATTTAGCATTGGAGTTATATATGGTCGTGGCTCAAAGGATTATTATGTTCATCATATCGATTGCAATATTGTTTGATAGGACTGCTATATAAATATTATATAGATGCAAAGGCTACTATAATTGAGTATTTCTGAGCATATGAATTTTATTTTTTTTAAAGCCAGCAAGCAATCTGTAAAAGAAGTGACAGTTTAGATGGTGATTTGAAAAGTGAATATTGATTGAATTGTGGAGGTCTGAATAGAGACATGTTTAATTTTTTGATGTGATTATTTTTATATGAACAGTATACATATTATGTCCCTATCATGCTACAACTTTTCGCTCATTATATCCCCCTCATAATCCCAATATCATTTTGGCATCCCTGTTCTGTAAAAAAAAATTAAAAGGTCTGTGTAACAGCGACAAAAATGACATGACAAAGAAATGGTTGGCAACTGATATTTTGGTATATTTTACACAGTGAAATTATTTAATTAATTGTTGAACAATATTCGCGTAATTATCCCCTCTCATTATACCACCTTTCGCTCATTACACTCCCTCCATATGTTCCATGAACCCTATCACCCCCTGCTCACTTGGAAATTATTAAATAGTTTTTTATGGATGGATTTGCATATATCTCGTGTCAATTTCTGAGCCAATTATTGATTCATGCAAGAAGAATGTCATGTATGGTTTATTAAGCCTAGTTACTAACGAATTGCTGCTACAGGATGAGTTTCTTCAGTAGGGGAAATCATGGAAGAAATAATAGAGGAAGAGGAAACTGGAACAGAGGGCCTAGAAGGCCTAGATTCTCCATTCATTTTGATGTTGATCCCCAGGAATTGATCTAGTTGTTCCAAGTTGGGCTCTTTAACTAGATTGGGCAAGGAATAGTACAACCTCGACCACAGAGACCTCCCTTCCAACCTCAGAACATCCCTGGTATTCTTGTGCCTCCTCATGTGTCCATGCAACCGGAAGTCCCTTCAAATGATGGATGGCAAGAGATTGTCAATCTGGTTGTCTCTCACCATTGTGGTTGGCCCAATTTGTCATTACCTCCTCCACCACCTGTAAATCCTAATGTTCAGATTTCCCCTATGCACTCACCTGTTCAATCCTCACATGCTGGTAAAAGGCTTAAAACTTATGTCCCCCATGTGCAAGATAAAGGAAAAGGTGTTGCTTCCCCTTCCTCTCCTTCAAATGACTCTTCAAAATATCTGTCCTCATGCATGCATATGAAGGATGATTGTTCTCATGTAATTAGTGAAACACAGCCTCAAGGTTCAAATCAACCTCGGGCTACTTCCAGAAATCAAAAGGGGATAGCAGTGATAAAAGAAAGATTGTCTCTTATAGTGGCAAGTATGGATTTTAATTTATGTGTTTTTATGATTGAGTTAATGAAAACTGTGGTCTGCAAAAAGTTTGGACAGCAAGCTCTCTTTTGGATAAGATGGATTATGTGGATATTTATATATTTTTGGATATGATTTAAATTGTTTCTGATACTTAAAGATTCAATTTTGAAGGTATCTAAGGGAGTTAAAAGGGTGCCATGTGTTGAATGATTATACATTTGTGTTGTATTTTATAATTTGAAAATTATAAAAGAAGGGAGTCACAAGGGGTCTCGCCTACCTAGTTATTATTAATTAAATACCCTTAACTATTATTATTATTATTATTTATCCTAAATTAAATTGGTTAAGTCAAACTAACTTAACTAAAGAAAGTAGTTGAACTACTTCAACTTATTTGAAAGGCATAAAAGATAACTGAGAAGAACAAACAAGGGAAGGATAGAAGGAGAAATAAACACTAAGGTTTTCTCTTTTGATTTCATGAGATAGTTTAGTTTTCATTCATTCTTTAGTTTATTCAAAGCCTAATTCTCTTTTTGACAGCAGGGTCCTATTGTAGACATCAAGGTTCAAAATTGAACCAAATCATTCAGATGTGTGTTTTAGAGGTGTTGATCCATCCTTTATATTTTGTGTATACTTGTCTATTTATGGATTAAGTTTCATATCTTATAAAGGATATTTTGCAGAGTTAAATTGGCAGCGGTCTATGGCAAGTTGATCCAAATTATAAATTTTAGTTTTTACTTCTTGACAGAGTCCTTTTGTATGGTGTTCATC
>ML863700.1:2528-13519 GCA_009831015.1 Picea engelmannii | reverse complement strand
GAAGAAGAAGAAGATGGAGGAGAGGGTGGTGGAGAAGCACCATTCCCTCCATTTCCATTTGGAGTTTTATCACCACTGTCTCCCTTATGCTTTGAAGGGTTAGAGCCTTCACCTTGCAACCCTGCATTCCTTTCCATTAAGATATTCATCATCTCTCTCATTTACATGATAGCCTTTTTGAGATCTTCGTCTTCTGCAGGAACATGTTCATGACTTTCTTCATGAGCCATACTTGATGAATGCCTTCTTGAAACTTGTGGTGATTGTATATGCTTCTTCCTTGAAGGATGAGAACTTGGCTTCACAATTTGACCTTCTCCTCTTGTGAGTTTCAACCTTGTGAGCATCAGAAACAAAGCACTTGCAAATAATCAAGTCTTCAAAAACCTATGCTCTGATACCAACTTGATCTTAAAATGAAGAAGACTTGTAATCATGAAAATATTTGCAAGTTAAATTTTATGTGTTAAAAGAAAATGGATCAACTTTGCAACACATTATTAATAGGATTTACTCATTTAAGATGCACATAAAAAATAGCATAATCAATGAACATAAACACATAACACAACAAATGATAAAGGAGTTCACCCCTCTCTTGGGCTACATCTCCTGGTCCAGCTTCCAATGGATCATTAGTATTATTTGCTCAAAGTGCTCAAAAACGTGCTTTACAATGCTCAAAATGACCAATAGACTGCTCCAATGGCTTCAGAGCGTCCAAAAACCCCTAGCTGGGCTTTTTCAACACCTCGTTTGGCCAAAAAACGAAGAAGTTAAGCTTCCTGGAAGTCTCCTCTTCAAGCTTGTTGTCTCTGCATCTACAAATTGCACCCTTGTACATTCAACCTAGCACACACGCCATTTAAGGCGTAAAAACCCGGCACCGAACATAACTGCACAAACGGTGCAAATTTTAGGATGGTTACGGGCGCACCTAGCCCCTAACCGCCAAGGCTGAAGTCATATGGGCATGTGACGCACATTTTTAAAAAGGGCTCCGTCCCATAGGCAAATAGAACCGTAACATGTGGCGGGTCATTCAACCGTTTTAAACCACAAATTGAAACCCAAAATGCACGCACGCCCGTTTCACTGGAGTCATATGATATGGTCATATGATATGGGTGATATAACCGCGGGCTGGGGCTAAGCCCTAGCCCGACCCCCGCGCCAAACTTTAAACAATACAATTAAATGTATATAAACCCACTCATATAGCAAGGAACAAACGCGTGGTATGTTGGTCGGGCGGACTTTGTTAAGGATTTACATGGTGGGGAGGTTCGGGGTTCGAATCCCACAGACTCCATAAAGTTTTGAACCAATAACCAATACAATGGTGCCACGTGGCAGCCCATGATTGGGCCACGTGGCACCACACCATTCATTCAATAAATGCCACGTGTCGCATTACGATTCGACCATATCTGCCAATAGATGATTGGCATGTCACCAGCTGCCCTGTTAGTGTACCTCATGCCACGTCACCTGTACGGCCTCTGCCACGTCAACCTGTACGGACTGCCCAGTCAGCGTCCCTTTTTTTTACATGTTTGACGATTCAAAAAGATCTCGATATCTCTCGCTCCCGACGTTCCTTTGAACCCAAACGAGTTGTGTTGGGTTTGTAACGACAAGGACTATGCTCCTGTTCATTTTGAAGCGATTCCGAGCACTTTGAATTTTTGAGAAAAAATTGATCCCCTGATCAAGGATGATAGAAATCCTCCGAAGGAAGAATTCCCAGAGTAAACTAAAGTAATGGATGTACATTTGGGAGTTGAAGGATAGAACTCCAATGGGCATGGAGAAGAGATATATAAGGAGGGAAACATGATGAGAATCATTGAAAGATTGCAGAAATATGCCCAGACTCTCCAAGCAAATAACAAAAATCTCATGAAAGCCAGGGAACAACAAAGGAGAATTCAACATAAAGTTGATACAGAGCCTGGAAAGGATAGAAAATAAATTGTATAAGGGGAGTGACTCCAATAAATTAATAAGTCACGGGTCTCCTGATGAAAAGAGGAAATCAAGGAGTGTTGGAAAACACCATCATCACTCCCAAGGGAACTCTAAGAGGAGGGAACAGAGAATTTCATGCCCATCTCCTATCAGAAAGCATAGGAAATCTGGATTGGATGAACTGAAAGGTGAAATGAACAAGATTAAACCTCCTACGTTTGATGGAGAGCGCCAGAAGGAGGAAGATGCTGAGACCTGGCTTCTTGGCATGAGGAAATATTTCCAACTACAGAATTATTCCTCTCATGCAGAAGGAAGAATTGCAATGTATCAACTGAAAGGAAAGACATCCATGTGGTGGGATCAACTTGTGCAGGTGCATCACATTAAAGAGAAAAATGTTACTTGGAATGAATTCAAGAAGTATTTCGAAAAGAAATACTTAACTAAGAGATACTATGACAGAAAGATGAAAGAGTTCTTTGAACTCAATCTGGGTATTATGTCCATTGATGAATATGAGTGAAGGTTTTTGGAATTGTTGAAGTATGTCCCTTTCATCAAAGATGAGACTGTCAAAATTCAGAGGTATATGAGTGGACTGCCACCTTCCATCGGTGACAAGATCCAGTATGATGATCCTAAAACTATGGAAGAAACTATAAGGAGAGAAAAATGCTTATATGAAGAACAAAGAGAAAATCCCACTTTCTGAAAGGCTTGGGATGACAAGAAGAAGTTCAAGAAAGAGAAGAGACAGAAGGGAAACAAACCTCCCTTTTTCAAAAACAGTCCTCAAGGACAACCATCTTTTAGAGAGTAGATAATGGCTGAAGTAGGGGGACAAAGGCCAAGGCAGACACCCATTTAATGTTGGGGTTGTCAAGGAAACCACAAATACAGAGATTGTCCCCACAAAAATGGCAAAGTGAGAGCTGTCCACAGTGTCCATCAAGAAAAAATAATGGAGGAAATGGGCAGTAGAATACCAAGGATCTATGCATCCCTGGACAACAATCAAGATGAATTTCAATCACACATTATTGAAGTTGAAGGTATGATCAATAACCATACCTTTACTATTTTAATTGATTCAGGGGCTAGTCATAGTTATATAAATCCTAGAATGGTGGAAAGTTTGCATTTGCCAAGAAGCAATCATGGAAAATCTTGGTTAGTGAAACTGGCTACATGAGCCAAGAGAAAGGCTTTTGAGTTGGTTAAGTCTTGTCCAGTGGACATGAATGGACTGAGCACAAGGGTTGAATTGAAAATCTTACCTTTAGGTTCCTATGGCTTTCTAATTGGGATGGATTGGTTGGACTAGCACCATGCCATATTAGAATTTCGTAGCAAGGAATTCACTTGCCTGGGTGAGGAAGGAAACCCAATGAAAGTGTAGGGAATCCCAAGGGCAGTTACTGTCAGAGAAATCTCAACAATGCAGCTGAAGAAGTGTTACAAGAAGGGCTGCCAAATATTTGCAGCCCATATGGAGGAAGCACCTAAGGATAAGGTGTCAAATATTGAATACCATGCAGTCTTGGAAGATTTTGAAGATGTATTCAAGGAGGTACTGGGACCACCCCCGAAGAGAGATATTGATTTCTCTATAAACCTAATGCCTGGAGCAGCTCTAGTGTCAAAAAATCCTTACATAATGAGTGCACTAGAGCTGAAAGAACTACAATTGCAGCTTGAAGAACTTCTAAAGAAGGGGTATATATGCCCAAGTGTGTCACCTTGGGGTGTCCCGGTCCTGTTCGTGAAGAATAAAGATGAGACATTAATATTGTGCATCGATTTCAGACAGTTGAACAAAGTGACTATTAAGAACACGTATCCTTTGCCAAGGATCGATGATCTCTTTGATCAGTTGAAGGATGCCAAGCTATTTTCAAAAATAGATCTCAAGTCAGGGTACCACCAGGTAAGGATAAAAGATGAAGACATCAACAAGACTGCCTTCAGAACAAGGTATGGTCATTATGAATTCATAGTGGTGACTTTTGGGTTATCAAATACACCCGTTATTTTCATGTGCTTAATGAATGGTGTATTCAGAGAATACCTAGACAAGTTCTTCATAGTCTTTTTGGATGACATCCTGGTGTATTCCAAGTCGGAGGAAGAACATGAACATCATTTGAGGATGGTGTTGCAAGTACTAAGAGAGCACCAACTGTATGCCAAATTGAGAAAGTGCTTATTCTATCAAAAGAAGATCCATTATTTGGGACATATCATTTCAAAGGATGGGATAACCATGGATCCTGAGAATATAGAAGCCATCAAATAATGGTCAGCGCCGAAGAATGTGACAGAACTCAGATCCTTTATGGGTATAGCTGGTTATTATAGAAGGTTCATTGCAAGGTTCTCAAGGATAGCTCACCCCATCACTTCCTTGCAAAGGAAGGAGAAGAAATTTCAATGGATAGAAGAATGTGAGAGAAGCTTCTAGCAATTGAAGTAGTTGTTAACCAGTGATCCAATCTTGGGGATTGTAGATCCAAATGAAGATTTTGTAGTGTGTAAAAATGCATGCAAAGAAGGACTGTGGGAATTCCTTAGTCAGAATGGGATTTTAATATGTTATGAGTCCAGGAAGCTGAAAGATTATGAAAATAAATATGCAACTCATGATTTGGAGTTGGAAGCCATAGTGCACGCTTTGAAGAAGTGGAGACATTACCTCATGGGAAAGAGGTTTGAACTTAGGACAGACCATAATGGTCTAAAGTATTTGTTTGATCATCCAACCTTGAATTCCAGGCATAGTAGATGGTTGGAATCCCTTTGGGACTATGACTTTGACATCAAGCATATAAAAGGAAAGAATAACAAAGTGGTTGATGCACTCAGTAGAAGAGTACATGAACTACATGCTATGACCATTAGCATGTATCAAATTGATATTAAAGGAAGAATTTTTGAAGATGCAAATGCAGATTTGCAGTACATGGAATTGGTGACAAAGATACAGCAAGGTAAGATGCTACATAAAGTGGAAGATTGTAAATTGGAAGCTGATGGAACACTCCTGTACAAAAATAGAGTTTATGTACCTAATTTCTAGGAATTGAGGATTATGATCTTGAAAGAAATGCATAATGTGCCTTATGTTGGGCACCCAAGATATCAGAAAATAGTGGCAACAATCAAGAGCCATTACTTTTGGCCAGGTATGAAGAAGGAAATTGAAGAATACATTGCCAGATGTATGGAGTGATAGAAGGTCAAAGATGAACATGGGCATCCAACATGGTTGCTACAGTCTTTACCCATTCCTGAGTGGAAGTGGGAAGTGGTGACAATGGATTTCATCACAGGATTACCCAGAAAAAATAAGCAACATGATTCCATCATGGTGGTGGTGGATAGGCTTACAAAAGCTGCCCACTTTATTCCATTGAAGACTACTCACAAGGCAGCTAATGTTGTCGATATCTATATGAGGGAAGTAGCACAATTGCATGATATTCCCAAAACAATTGTGTCTGACAGAGACCCAAAATTTACCTCAAAGTTTTGGAAGGGGTTATTCAAAGGGTTCGAAACAAATTTGAATTTCAGCACTGCTTATCATCCTGAGTCTGATGGGCAGGGTGAACCAAGTGATAGAAGATATGTTAAGGATGTATGTGATGGACAAACCATCTAAATGGGAAGACTACCTACACTTGGTATAATTTGCCTACAACAATGGGTATCAAGCATCACTGAAGAAGAGCTCGTTTGAATCACTTTATGGAAGAAAGTGAAACACCCCAGTAAGTTGGGATAACCCAGCTGATAGGGTAGTGGTTGGGCCAGAGTTGCTCAAGGAAATGGAAGAAAAAATGTTGAATATTAAGTAGAATTTGAAAGTTGCCCAAGATAGGCAGAAAATTTATGCAGATAAGAACAGAACCCACAGGGCGTTTAAAGTGGGTGATCATGTCTTCTTGAAAGTGAAAGCCAACAAGAGTTCCTTGAGGCTGGGAAATTGTTCCAAGTTGGTGGCCAGATATTGTGGGCCATTTGAAATCCTAGAAACGATTGGATTAGTTGCATATATGCTTGCATTGCCTGCATCCATGATTGTACATAATATGTTTCATATTTCATTACTTAAGAAATATATACCTTATGTTAATCAGGTAATTGATTGGAATGTGATTCAGGTTGAGTAAGAAGGCGTGTTGCAGGTGCATCCGATGTGCATATTGGATCGGAAGAGAAAAAAGCTCCGGAATCGAGCCATAGGGATTGTAAAGGTCTAGTGGACCTGGTACGATCCTGAGGACGTGACATGGGAGCATGAGGATGCTATGTGGGCAGAATACCTGCATCTTTTTGAAGATTTTGAAAATCTTGTTGATGTTGTGTAAATAAGTTGCACTGAGGATAGTGCAAAAATAAGGGGAGGGGATTGTAATATCCCCAAGGACGAGCCCCAATTGTATTTATGAATTGTAAACATGTTTTGTAGGTTGGTGATCCGAGCAATTACAATATGGTAAACTTATGTATTATTAGGCTAGAGAGCCTAGGTGTTAAAGGCCAGGAGCCGGTTTTTGTACATGTAACTATTCATATCAGTGATATAAAAACATCGTTGTGTGTAGACCGATCACGAAGAAAGAGTGATGGGGGACTACGCTTCCACTAGGCTGGGTAAGGGAGAGGGGGCTGAGAGGTTGGAAAGAGGGGATAAGCTTAAGGGATTAAGTCCAAGAGAATAATAATTTATTATTATTCCAAAAACTGATTAGAAGGATATGTTTTTATCCTAAGTTCTTTTGGGAGGATGGGTGACTTCCAAATGGAAAGGAACGTGCTTCATGGGTGACATGTGTCAGCTCAGGCACATGCAATTTAAGTTGGAAAGTCATCTTGTTGAGGGGTTCACTTCCCATTCTTCCATACTTGCCTAACTCGTTTTGGCCTTTGTCGTCGACCTCTGCATCTTCACGCACCTCTGAAACTGCTAATCGGGGAAGTCGACCTGTGTTTTCTTGTGAAGCCAAGCATATCTGCACTTGCTAAAACCATGTTGTGCCTTACCGAATTGTGATTGATGCGATTCCCTGAGTTATATTGAGCTTTGTTGTGTCCTCACCTAGTTGGAAAATGAGTGGAAGGTGGTTGAAGAAGCGGGTTGCCAGGCCCGTGGTTGAAGAAGTGGGTTGTCAGGCCCATTGTTGAAGAAGCAGGTTGTCAGGCTCGTGGTTGAAGAGGTAGGTTTTCAGGCATGTGAGAAGCTCTCTCCAGGTGAGAGAGTTTGTTGGGAAGTGATTCTCTCCTAGAGAGAGTCCAGCACCAGCTACGAAGCTCTAAGAATTCCTGATCCGACCTGCTGCCGAGACCCTGAAAGGGGAAGTGGATCACTCGATGCTCTGTGGAATAGTGAAGGTGCATATTCTAGGGGTGGAACATGCATGTGGGGAATGAGAGTTCATGAGTAGTGGGCGTAAGAAGGCTCTTGGAGAGAATCCTTCCAGTTGCACTGTGTAGTTTCCTATAACCTCAGCCTAGTCTAGGATTCCCTTGCCCTGGGTGGAGCTTAGTCCTAGCTCAGGGGTGACTCACTATTGAGTGTGATGAGCAGCGTGGTCTAAGGTTGGGAGGTTCGTGGAAGGTCTACACGTAGTTGGTGTACTTCAATTGAAATATGAGTATCTATTCCTATGATCATTTACATGCTGTGTATATGTACATGTGTTATAATTGATGAATATTGCATGTATATGTTGTTATATTATGGCTTTCGCCTGTGAAGTACTGGATGTATGATTTTACTATTATTTCTACATTAATATATATATGAATAGAGTATGTTGTCTTTTTTAGGTTATATTTATATGCATATGACAATTTTCATTTCTATGAGTAGCATGCACTGGCATGGATGGCTGGGGTGTTACAAATTGGTATCAGAGCTAAAGGAGCTAAGTAAAGTTTCTGAGTAGTGGCATTGCCCGACCTGTTGGTGGTTGGGGACGTTACAAATTGGTATCATAGCTAAAGGAGCTAAGAGAAGTGTCCGAGTAGTGGCATTTCCTGGCTTCTTAGTGGCTGGGGACGTCACAAATTGTTATCAAAGCTAGAGGAGCTAAGTGAAGTGTCTAAGTAGTGGTGTTGCCCGACCTGTTGGTGATTGGGGATGTCACAAGAAGATTTTGACAAGCTAGAAAATCTAGCGAATAACCATCGAGGATACGATGTTAATGAAATTTTAAGGAAAGAATTGAATACGAAGGTAAGTGCTTTGGTTGGACAACAGGTTTGGGTGCGAAGAACTGAAATAGCCGGTGACAATTGATAAAAATGGTTGAGGGGTCGACGAATAGAAGTTACTATTATTAAGATTTTTTATAGAGAGCAGCAAGAGCAAAGAGATAAGCGAATGTAGATAGAGCCGAGTAAGAAAAATTGTAGACAAAAGTTGCAGAGAGTTATGGAACCACCCAAAGTAGTCATGACATCATCGTCACAGCCGAAGAAACAACACACTAAGCCACCGGTAGTACCGATATAGGAAGAGACTCTAGGAACATCCACGTTAGAGCCAATTCAGGCCAATTTTCTAAAGGATTACGTACCACCAAGGAAGTTTTTCAGCAAAGCCGATCAACTTACAGAAGGAAGAAAAATATGACCTCATGGAACCAGAAATTCCATTCGGAGTAATAGTCGAAGGGGATATGCTAGGAGCAATCTCGAGCTTGAAGTTTGCATATCACGATATGTCAGACAAAAAGAAGTTCCCAGACTTAGAACCAAGGAAATATCTGAAGACATTCATCGATCTAAAGACGTGGTTTATTAAATTTGAGCCAAAGCCTTGGGTAGTAGGATTGGAGAAATTTAGGATCCTGAATTTGTTACAAATCCCGCATTTTGGTAGAAGCATTGAGATCACCTCTTGTGTGAATATGCTGGTAATTTGTGTCCACGGGGGATACATATGGATGGATAGAGCCATGTCCATTGACACAAAATTGATTGCGCAAATAACTGGATTTCCCATGGCAAGGGAGGAACCATCACCCATGTTTTCAGACAAGGCGAATAAAAAAGAATTATCGAAGAAGATGAATGAGAAGTAAGGAGTGTTTAGAGGAGCGTGTGGGATCGATGTAGAAAATATTAGTGACGATTTCATTAATTTTTCAACACAAGTGTTATCTTGTAAATTGATGTGAAAGTGTCGCAAGGATCAAGTAGCAGCATGTGCGATAACAACGACTGAGAAGTGCGTTGAAGGTGTATAGATGAATTGGGAAACTTTCTTAGTCAACCAGTTCCAGATACACTATAGGGAAGCTCAAGACAGATGTATGGAGTTTCATTACACATGTTTATTGATACTAATAACATTAGTGGCTTGGAGGGAGCCGAAAGAATCACATTTTTTGTCAGTAACAAATAGGCCATGCTTAGCAGCAAGATAGACCAACTTGTGGCATATTGTGCACAAGGAAAGACAATAGGATAAAATTATAGATTTTTATATCTATAAGGAGTCCATTTTCAGGAGCATTCAGAGAACATTGTGCATTTTACCACAGGTGGTAGAAGTGTACAAACCAGTTGCGTGATTTAAGGCAGGGCGTCATCACATGTATATCCAAGCAAAGAAGGACCCAAGTCAGGAATGGTTTCCCACACAATACAAGGTCACTAAAGAAGAGATGGGACACATCATGGAAGACTGGGATGTTGAGTGGAAGATCCTGTCGACAGAAACCGAGCAACTAGATACACAACAACCATAAATAGAAGAGATAGGAGATGATGAAGAAGAAGACAAATAGGAAGGAAATAACACATGAACAACATAGAAAATGGTATAGTGCACGAAGAAAGAAGTGGAAGGAACATGAGATAGAGAGATCGATACCACAAAGAAAGAAGAGAAAATCAATTAAGGAAGTGGCCACTCAGGTCCTGTTTGAGGATGACTTAGAAAATATTACAAATAAGGTAAAGGAAGATACTGAGGAAGCTTTTGAGCGCACAACACATAAGAAAGAAGAAAATATTTTGGAAGTGCAAGAACAGTTTGTTGCACTGCGACAAGTTTTGGAAACAACCAGACTAGCAATAGTCAACCCAAGATAACAAGCATAGATAGAGAATACAATGTAGAAAACATAGGCACTCCTGACGACATCCCACTTAGTGGCAACATCAAAAGAGCACCAGGTAATGAAAATAACTTCAGGAGCATTAGAGTTCCCCACGATAGAGTTGAAGGATGAAAGCAAAGACACTTAGTCACATTGACTTAGTGTTATCTCAATTGCCTGTAGAAGTGTTATATGGGTTGCATAAAAGCGTGATGGAGGAAATTCAAGTGCACACAATGTCATCGATGGAGTTGAAAATGGTAGTCATAGATAAAGACATGCTGCAGGCCAAATGCGATCAACTTAGGATGGAGAGAGATGAGGCCGCATAGAGGATGGAGAGATTGCAACGAGTGGTACAAGGGGTATATAATAATATTCCATAAGTGTTTGTCGGAGTAGATGCCCCCCTAGAAGAGAAACTTATGAAGATTGGAAAAACCATTCACCGGGGGCTTCTGAACAAAGATTACTAATTTAGAGGCATGCCAAACATAGACTACCCCACTGGAGAAAAGGGAGGAAAGAGAGAATATGGAAACCACAACTATAGAGAATATCAAGAATCTAGAAGCAGAATGTGTAAAGCTTTATGCAGAAAGCACAAGAGTCTGGACATAGTTTACGAAGGATGCAAAACTATAGGAACTTGGGAAAAAGTTACAAATGGTGCAAGACAAGGCATGAAAATTTAAGGAATTCATGCCCACATTGCCACCAATAGAGATGATGACTGCAATGGCATAAAATCAGAAACTATACTGAGAGATGAACCAAATGAGCGTGCAACAACAGGCTTGCGCATAGAAGATAGAAGCATTACATGAGGAAGTGTTTTGAATAGCAGGAGAACTTGTAGCTATGTAAGGCGTCACAAAGAAGACAACACAAGAGAATGAAGAT
>ML863698.1:0-17163 GCA_009831015.1 Picea engelmannii | reverse complement strand
CACTTTGTGCATTGTGGTTGAGATCGTGGTTTAAATTGTTTCCGCAATAATAGTAGAAGCGATTCTGTATTTAACATGTTGTGGTAGTTGTTAGATCAGGAGAATCGCAGGAATACATTAATTTGTATCGAAATTTCTACATTTATGTCCACAGTTATGACAGATGTAACATTCTGGTTCGTTGAATAAAGGATCATAACGATTGTTATGCTTAACCTATGTCATTTTCCCATCCATCAAGTGATTTGCAGTCTGTGGTGGTTTGTTACTTGGCTATCTCATTCTTTGTTGTGGCAGATATCTATACCTTGAATGTCTTGATTGCTCATAATTTAATTTTAAAGAACAATTTATAGCTTTATGACTAAATTTAGAACATAAGAAACAATATACATAGAAAAAACGTTGGTACCTGGAAAATGGTTGTCTTCTTTGAACATATCGATTTCTTTCATGTTGATGATTTGCTTGAGCAGGTAGTGCATTATTTATTTTTTCTACAGATTCAGTCCTGGCACCTTTTTCTTTACTCCTCCTGGGTATCTGATTGTCTTCGTTTGTTTCTGTAGGTTTATTGTTTTCATTGGTTGTAGATTTGACAAATTTGATGGATTCTTTGTTTCTTGGCTGACCACTACTTGATCCCTCTTCATAACCCAAACCAATTTTTAGCTTTGGATTCCTTTGCTGATTCAGAATGGTGGCTAATCCTTCTAAGGCTTTGATACTTGACAGATTCTGATGATACAAGGCTTGAAACTTCTCCAACTCTTTCCTAGTTTTCACTACTTCTTCTTCCAGAGCTTTACATCTTGCCTTCCTTTCTGATAGTTGTTGTTTCAGAATGTCCTTGATTTTCTTTGCCTCCTCTAATTCTACTTTTAGTAGGGCAAAGTCTTCATCAGGCTGTTTACTTCTTTTCACGAACTATATCAACAATTGTTTTTGCTTTATGTTCTTAATTCTGAGTCTGTCAATCTCTTCCAGTGCACTGATCAGTTCTCCTTCCATATCAACCACAAATTCTTCTTCATTAGCCTCACTTCTTGTGTTTTTATTATCATAATCCTCTTTGGCCATAAGTATGAAGTCATTTAGTTTATCTTCAATAGAGGAGTCATTGTCTTCATCATCTGAAGGATCATCATCGTTGTTTACAAAAAGACTTTTCTTCTTAAAATTATTCTCTTTAAATAAATTTATGTGTTTGTGCTTCTCCTCATTATCACATGTCTGATCCTTTCCTTTGCGAGGACATTTATTTGCAAAATGACCTATCTTACCACAGTTGAAACATTTGAAAGGTAGTTTACCTTTGTATTTGCATGATCCCTTCTTCAGTCTCCTCACAAATTTTGCTTCAATTTCATCAGGCTCAGAATCCTCATTCTTGTCTGCTTTAAATGATGTTTCTCTGGAGCTGGGTTTATCTTTAACTATTCTCATTTTATATGCAGTCAATGTTCCTAGAAGTTGATCAAACTCTAAGGTTTTTAGATCATTAAGTTCTTCTATAGCAAAAACCTTCGGGTTGAACCTATCTGGTAGAGATCTCAAAATTTTATGAACTAAAGAAGGTTCCTCAATTTTTTCACCAAGTGCTTTCATTACATTTAGTAGTTATTCAACTCTCAGAAAGTATTTTCCAACAGTTTCATTTTCTTTCATCTTCAGTTGTTCAAACTGTACTCTGTAGATTTGAAGCTTGGCGTCCTTTACCTTCTCATAACCTTCATAACTGATAATGAGTTTGTCCCGCATTTCTTTGGCAGTTCCTAGGTGCATAACTTTTACGAATTTTTCTTCTGCAAGCCCACTCAAGATAGCATTCATAGCCTTAGCTTTGAAGATAAATTCTAGCATGTCATCCTTATTAGCTAGTACAACTGGATTTACATAACCAGTATCTACTACATCCCAGACATCTACACCTAAATCCATTATGTAAGTTCTCATTCTAACTTTCCAGAAGGCAAAGTTTGTTCCATTGAACAGAGGGGCCTTATTGGTTGAATTTCCTTCATGGCTTGACATGTTTAAGCTCTAGGATCTACCCTTAGATAAAAGGGGCCAGCTCTGATACCAATTGTTGGACAACTGAGAGGGGGGGTGAATCAGTTGTTACCGTGCTTAAACAATAATGCTTATTTTAAATTCTTTGCAGAGCACTTAATGACAATCACAATAATGAAGGGAAGTAAGCAATAGAACATTCAACATCATTTTCACATATGAAATATACAAAGACAGATATTTCCTGAAGAAACCCATAAAGGGTAAAAACCTCTTAATCTTTATATGATAAGTAATATTTACATTATGTACATTATCATACATATGAGCTCCAACTCATTGTGAGGTTACAACCTCTGTATTGCAAGCTGAAACTTGCTGAGAGCACCAACTCTCTGTTTTCTCTAGCACCTACTAGAAGGAAGCACCAACTCCCTGGTTTCTCTAGCACCCACTAGAAGGAAGCACCAACTCCCTAAATGTTCCAGCTCCAACTAAATGAAAGAACCAACTTCTAGTCACACAAGCACCAACCTGTACAACAGAGTACAACAGTTCTCCCTTGCGCCACCCTGCCACCCTGGTTTCTCTGGCTGCAACCAGATGGAAGCTACAACTCCCTATGTTCAAGAACCCACTTGAACCTCTAAGGACAACAGTCCTCCCTGGTGCCTCCCTACCACCCTGGAATATAAATCTTTGCTATATGTAAATTTAACACACTGATACACTATTTATCATTGGCTTACCAGACTTATCAATGTTCTGTTATGCTGCTCTGCTCTCCCATATCTGTGTCTCTTTGTCTGCATCTTCTTACGCTTTCTAAACTTATGTTTTTCTCTACAAGAGCACCTCAACCTTCCTTTACTATCTTATTGTCTTGCTACCCACATCCTTGCGCTTTCTATGCTTCTGTCTTTTATGCTCTGTGCACCATTTCCATTCAATGCACCATTCCTCTTCTCTATGTTTCAGTTGTTGCACACTCCAGCTTCTCCACGCCTGGAATTTTCTCCACCACCCCCATCTCTTATTTGTTCAACATACTTATAGTCTCTGTGCACCTTGTGCATTGTCTCTTGCCATGATTTTGCATGCTCTTCCCTTGTCGAGTGCTCTCCTGATCATCCCTGCAACTCTTCAGCTTGTGTGGCAGTTCAACCCATGCGTCCATCATCACTGAGTGTTATGCCAAGATTCCTTCGCCTCTCCAGCAGTCGAGACTCTTCGTCTTCTCTGTTACAGTTGAGCTCAACCTCTTTGTTGCAGTTATAGGCTTCAACGCTCTTCCAACTATTAATCAAAGTTTCCTCCCATAGGCTTCAATGCTCTTCCATCTGTTAATCAAAGTTAATCAAAGTTTTCCACATGCCACAAAGTTTCCTCCCAAGTCTTGTTGTAGATCAAAATATTGTCAAAGAACACCAGTAGAAACTTCCTTAATTGTTTGTTGAAGATATGGTTCATACATGAATGGAAGGTAGTTGGTGCGTTAGTCAAATTGAATGGAATGAATACAAACTCATAATGGAAATAGTAACATCTGAATGTTGTCTTATGGATGTCCTCTTCTCTCACCTTGATTTGGTGGTACCTTGATCAAAGATCAATCTTCGAAAAATATAGTTCCCTGTGTAGCTCATCTATCAGCTTGTCAATCCTGGGTATTGGGTATCAATTCTTAATAGTCTTCTTGTTTAGAGACCTATATTCAATGCACATCCTCAACATTCCATCTTTCTTCTTCACCAATAATACTGAAGAAGAAAATGGACTAGAGATAGGCTGGATGTGTCCCATATCCAACAGTTCTTGTATGGCCTTTTATATTTCTTCTTTGAAATTCTTTGGGTGCAAGTATGGTGTAGTTATCATGGGATTGGCCCCATCCTCTAACTCAATTATGTGATCAAATCATCTGTCTAGTGGTCTCCCTACTAGAAATGGATAGAGTACATTATCATGCTTCCCAAGTAACTCCTGTATATCCACATGGTAATGTCGATGATCCTGGGATAAATTTTGCGTTTCGATCAAACACTTTATTGTGCATGTTGCATTACCATGTATAAATATGGCCTCCATGCATTTGTTCGATACAACCTTGGGTGCTCCAGATGACATACCCCTCAGGATAACTCGTTGACCCTTGGTGTCCATGAATTCCATTCTCATGTCCTGGTAATTCATCTTGAATTCTCCAAGGTAATATATCCACTACACTCCCAACACCATTTTGGTGTCTCCTAAGTCCACCACATAAAATTCATCGGTCAAATTATAGTTTCCCAGTGTCACATCCAACCCTCTAATCCTCTTAGTACAAGTCATGTTGTACCCATATGTTACCACCACTTCAAATCCCTCAAATTCCTCTGTGGGGATTTGTCTCCCTACAATCAGTGTTGCATCGATGAAGTTATGAGTGTCCCCACCATAAATCAATGCAATAACTCTTTGTCCCTACATAATTCCCATGATATGGAAGGCATAATATCTAAGGACTCCTAACATTATGGAAATGGTTACCTTCTTTACCCCCTCCTTCAATGGGGCTTTCTCTATAATCTTAGGGTGTGGTGTTTCATCACTTCTCTGTCCACCATCTGGTATGTGATGGATCTCTTCCTCTCCTTCATATTATTCATAAGATAACACCTCAATATAATGGACCTTCCCCTTTCCCATACATTGGTGGCCCAGATCCCATGGATGTTTGCAGTTGAATCACAGTTTCTTCCTTTTGATCTCTCTCTGAGTCTCTTCATCCATCTGGTCTTTTCCCGTCCATGTCTTCTGGGGAAACTTCGTTGATTGAACCTTCTGTGGAATGAAGGGTTTTATTGGGTTGTTCTTGCCTTTTGTGTCAGCCATATTCCGAGTCTTCATGATGGATTATTGTAATGTGAGTGGCCTAAAGGAATTCATATATCCTCTCAAGGGTTCAACTAGACCCTCTCTGAACAACATCACCAACCTTTGCTTAGAAATATCAGTCAACATTACTACCATCCTATGGAATTTTTTGATGAATTCTTCAGGTGAACTGGTCTGCTTCAATTGTACCAATTCCCTGAAGTGGATCTTGGGATCTTTCCTGCCGAACCCATCCATCAACCTCTGGGTAAAATCCTCATATGATGTGATGTTGGAATGCCCTATTGTTACCAACCCATGGTACCACCACTCATGAGACTCCGTGTCCAAGGGTAGGGCGGAAAATTTGATGGCCTCTTATTCTTTCATCGAGTTAAGGTAGAAATGAGTATCCAACTTGTGCATCGACATTGTGTCTTTGGTTTTGGTTGTTCCATCAAAATATAGGACTATCATTTTCCCTATATTACACATTAGATCAACATTAGGTGGGTACCATGCTCCCCTTGGTTTTTTCCTCATCATGAGGTTGAATTAATTGTTGTAAGACATATTTTGTCAAACTTCCTCTTCTAATGAATAGTATTCTCTGTGGAAGCTAGAGATCTCCTCAATATTATTTTTCAAGTCCTGCACTCTAATAGGTTTTTCCTCAAGGAATGGTGGTAACAACAATTTAGAAGCCCTTCTATTCTCTGTTTGTAAGGAACTTTGTGCCAGAATATGAGTATTCCTACCCTTTGCATGATTTCTTTCCTGACTTCCATTTGGTCTTCTGTGTCATTGTTGTCCTCCCAATTGTATGAGTGTCATAAGGGTCTGCTAGTAGGTTCTCAACATCTCTTCCTGTCTCCTAGTGGCTTCTACCTAGTTCTGGTTAGCTTCCTCCTCACCTTTGTTCAACTAATTTAGTGGTCTGAGCACCTGGTCTCATGTAACCTCCATGTTTCCCTCAGTTTCTGACTCGTTTTGGTTTGCTTCCAATTCTCTCTCCGGTGAACTTTGAGAAGGTCCTACATGCCCTTTCTCCCTAGGAATTAATGTAATCACAGGCTGGCAGAATCACCATCTTTGATACCACTGTAATGTTCCCAAAGAATATAGATGGGCAATATATGTGTACTTCCCAAAATTATTATTCTTCTTTGTGTGATTTTATCAAACAACTTGTACTAGTGTTGTTGGAAGTGCCAAATAATGGCTTAAACATAGATCATATACCCATTGCACATAGAATAGAGCATATAACCATGGCATCTTATTATTGATGGAAGCTCCCAAAATCAGTACAATGATAACTAAGGGTTGTAATAACAACTACAGAATACTACTAAGCACACAAACTAATGGCTTCCAGGAAACATCACAATCTAATACAAAAACAACACAATGGAACCTTGAATGATGCCAACATATCGAGCCCAAGGCTCTCCTATCCCTCCTCTGCTATGCTTTAGTGACGTTTTCTCTGTGGGCGGTCCTCCAATTGCTTCAGATCTCTTCCCATACTTGATCTGGAGAGCTGCTGCAAACCCCAATTCACAGGGGTCCTCACAGTATGCCTATGAGGTGTCTAGTGGGGCCTCACAAGACAACCCTTTCTCAACCCATGTGATGCCTCCTTTCCTAGGTGTGTGAAACCATCCTGACACCTATGGGCTTGATGATCAATCTCCTTTGGAAAAATTATGCAAACCCCCTGCACAAGTTGATATTCCTTCAAATCCTCTCCAATATGAAAGCAAGCACCACAATGAACTCAAATGAGGATTCTGGATGAATCCCCCTCTTTTCTAGCTAGGGTGGATATTGCACCACCGAAACTAAACTTGCAATCTAAGGGTTTTTCTCAAAACCTCGACGAAAACATTGGCTACAAGATAACTCAATAAGATATCAAATCATAATGTCAAGGGGAAGGGTTTCTCCTCTATTTATCCTTCCTTTGGAACTTCTAGATATTTCCCCCATTTTTGACCAAATCAAATCTTCACTTTATTTTCCCTCCAATTCCATTTAAATATAATTGTTTATTTTATTTAATGTCACTTTTAGGGTTTGAAAATATTTTTACCTAGTGACACCTCCTCCTTCACTCCCCTTTTCCTTGTTGAGTATATCCTACACGATTCATATAGGCTATTGAGTCACCCCCTCATCACGAACAATTGGAAGGGGACATTACATTTAGCCATGTATTACTTCTATATTTTTTTATGTCATTACACAGTAAGTAGTGACAAGAAACCGAGCATGTAATCTGTTGGCATAGGGGCAGACCCAGGGTTCAACGCTTCAACAACGCATTAACAAAACCCTAACTACCAACCCTTTCGGCAACACCTGCGAAGCAGATGAAGTGTCACCCGAGGTAGAGGTGGGGGTGGTTGTAGGACTCAAATGTCTGCAACCTAGATAGGAAACAGATCTGTGATTACACCACTCTAACAAAGCACTTAGAAGTTAACATTCATTAGTATTTAACCCTTATGCACATCACATATCCAAACCCTAATTATAGAACAATGCAGTATTCAACTAGATCTAACACATCTAAGCACTTAGAACATGGAAAAAGATCAGATCTAGCATTTATTCACATCATTTAAGCACTAAGCTATCATACTAGATTCATCTAAACATTCATTACTGTACTTAAGCTTAAATTATATACACAAGACAATAACCAAAATGCACAAAGAAACCATAAAATAAGATATATGTGGTTCACCCCAGTGTGGAGCTACATCCACCAACTCTTCTCTTCTTTATTATCTCCACAGAGGACATGAGATCTGCGTGCACCTCGCCAGATCCTCCTTCCCTGAGTTAGAGAACAAGACCAAGCCTCCTTACAAAGTCTGTGCAGAAATCACTATAGATGGTCTACACTTAGCTTTACATCCTCAATGTACACTAAGAACACAACCTCTTACAATTACTTGCACTTACCACAATACTTATCACTTAGCATCACACCCCTTACTTACATCGCCTAGATTTCTATTTATACATTACAAAAAGGGCCTAAAAATGGGTAAACCCATGGGTTGACATCCCCATACTTGTTACATAAACCCTAATCCCAAAGATGCCCTAAAAAGAGGTTGATATCCTGCGATCTCCACTTCGACTTTCACTCCACCTTCGACCAGCCTGTCGAAGTCCCAAAATAGGTCAAACATGACCAAGGATCTTCAAGACTTGTTCAAGGGCGAACAGGCCCCCAACACTCACTTTTGACTCGTCCCGAGTCACTCTACTCTGGGTAACTCTGCCTCAAATGCCTCGAGCTTTTTTGACCTGCTGCTTCGCCAAGGCCTCCTGCTTGACGAACTCTTGAATAACTGATTTACCAAAGTGACTACTTTTTCTAGCTCTGCTCCTCGTCCTTGAATCTCCTCAAAAAGTAGGCAAGTTGCATCCTAGACTGGCTGGAGCTTCTGAGTCACTTCCATGAATTTTCTTTTTATAGCATGGACCTATTATTGAGTCGTGCATTGTTCTAGGGATATTTTCATTTGCTCGATCGCTGACAAGGGCTTCAACTGCCCTTGTATTTTTGTTTCTTATTGCTTTGCTTCCTGGAGCTGCGACTCCAGTGTCTTTAGTTCAGGGTCCTCGATAAGGCGCTCATAATTCTGTGCACTGTGACTACTAAGTTGTTTACATTCCAAGGCTAACGCCTTGATTCTCTAGACTGTTCTTTGGGTGGTTTCTTGCTGGTCTCGCACTTCCTGCGGAGTGCTTGGTACTTCTTGTAACTCCAATTCATCTATTATTTGTTGAAGTTGTTGGATGGATGCAGCAAGCTTTGCTACTTGACTTTCCATTGGGTTTTCTTCTATCTGTTCCAAGCCTGTCACAGAGCAAAGTTCTCTATCGAATGCTTCTTTAAATACAACCTGTTCTAGAAGCAGTTGTTCTTTTTCTTTTTGCATCTGCGCTTTATCCTCTTCGAACTTGATTTGGAGGTCGTCCTTCTCTTTTTTTGCAACTCGATGTTGTTCTGTGACTTCCTCTTGTGCTTGCTTCAGGTCCACTATGGCCTGATCTTTTTCTTCCTACACGCGACAAAGGCGAGCTTCGGTCGCATCAGCTATTCTACGGAGTTGGGAAGACTCATCTTCCAACTTTATTTCTTCTTATGGCTGGGGCGCAGTGGACACTGCGCGACTGGAGTGAAGGGCTTGTTGTACTCCTCTCAGTTTTGCTTCAATTCTTTCATACATGGTTTCTTGTTTGGCTTCGTTTTTCTGCCAAAATATCTTTCGAGGCATCTGATATAGTTGTGATAATGAAGTCGAATTCATCGATCGTGAGCACAGTCTGTAGCTTCAACTTAATATCTTTTGACTTCTTTTGCGATTTAGGTTTCATGGGGTAAACCTTTCTTTTCTTGGATGTCTCTGTGTCATCAGGGGGATTCTGTGGCGGTGTTACTTTTCCTTGCTTCTGTTTAGCTTCTTCCCCATTATGCTCTTCTTTGTTTACTTCATCACCACCTCCTCTATTAGGTGAATCTGATGCAGTTTCTTCTGATGTGATGCGTATTTCCTATACATCTTCCTTCTTTTTCTTCCTGCTATTGTTGGGTGCATCATAATCTTCGTAAGTAACCACCGGATTTCCAATGAGGTCGGGGTCGGACAGTTCTGCCTGGTTGACTGGTATAAGGAACTCTGCGGGCCATTCCTTAGTGATTTCTTCTAGGTCCTCCTCTGTGAGCTTGTAGTAGGAATGAATCTCTTCTTTACTTTCATCTATGCGCATAGTGATATAAATAAAATTCCTATCTGCGCGGAACTTCATAAGGGGCCTGAACCTGTCGAGGGTGTTCGACGTCATACGAGGGAAAGAATCAATATCCCTATTTAGCTACAGGTAGTAAGTATGGAATATTGCGTTCGATAGCCATTGTTTCCCCATATCACTCGAATATCATAGCGTGGTGAACTTTGTAGCTAGTGGCTTGAACGACTCAATGTCAGGGAAGGTTGCATCTTCAGGCATCTCCCAAGAAGTGAATGTGATGAGGATCAACAACCAACTAAAATGGAACTTATAGCCCTGATCCTGAGCTTCATGATAGTCCATTTCTAACTGATTGACTAGGTAACTGGCCCAGTTCATTTGTAGTCCTTCCACTCATTTTCCTACAAGGTCAACGACAAACCCTGTGACCTATGTGGGTTTGTTCTTTCGGACTAGCTTACCAACAATCAACTGGAAAGCAAGGCACACTACACCATTTTGAATGGAGGCTACCTTGTATCCTCGTGTCCCCTTCTCTACATCGTCATAAGTGTCTTTGATTTTCTACGCCAGGGCACGATCTGCAACCTTGCCTAGATAAAATTCTTGCAGGTCTGGTCCCTTCATGCTTAATTCGGTGATCCTATGGATCAACGTCAGATCGATGGTGATGCGTCTGTCTAGCCATAGATACCCGCCATGGAAGCACGACAACAAGATTTTAACACACGCGTTAACCTTCTGATGCCTTCCAAAATGTGGTATCTTCATCACGTTCAAGACAATGGACCTCGCGATGTCCATAGTCCATGGATGGGGGATGATCTTCAACTTATTCCCCTTGGTCTTGGTCATAAATCTGATTTAATCATAAAGTGCTTCTATATTTTTGTATGTAAGAAATTGTAAAAATTTTCTCATGCAGGAAATATAAGATTGTTGTTTTTGTAGACATAAATATTCCTAACAATCAGAAAATAAGGCATTGGCAACATGGCTTGAAATAAAAAACTAGTAAATTTTAAGTGTTTATTATATAGTTTAGTAATTGAGATGGAGTATTATTATATAAATAATTTAATTTTAAATCTTATAAGATTTAGAATATTTAGAGAGATAAATTTTGAAAATAAGGCATTGGCAACATGGCTTGAAATAAAAAACTAGTAAATTTTAAGTGTTTATTATATAGTTTAGTAATTGAGATGGAGTATTATTATATAAATAATTTAATTTTAAATCTTATAAGATTTAGAATATTTAGAGAGATAAATTTTGAAAATAAGGCATTGGCAACATGGCTTGAAATAAAAAACTAGTAAATTTTAAGTGTTTATTATATAGTTTAGTAATTGAGATGGAGTATTATTATATAAATAATTTAATTTTAAATCTTATAAGATTTAGAATATTTAGAGAGATAAATTTTGATGTTTTCAAATGGATTTTTTTATCCATAAATACTATATATATATATAATTTTTTCTTCCAATATATTCTTGGAATTAGTTTAAATACAAACGTTGAATTTACAAGTTTATGGGCCCTTTTGTATATACTGCAGAGGTAAATGTCCCAAATATAAATCATATTCTAATGGATTTTTTTTCAGAAATGGAGTAGTTTGAATGGACATCTTATACCCACATTTACAGAAAATTGAACCAACAAGCAAACAAGCTCTCAAAAGAGGCATTTGATGTTATATATATATATATATATATATATATATATATATATATATATATATATATATATATATATTATAAATAATGTAGCACTTATTAGTCCCTACCTTTCGGGCTGCAGTGACTTATAGTAATCGATTTTTCATTTTTACATTAGTATGGCACGAAAAACAAGCACTTTAACCGAAGTTTTAAAATTTTCATGCAAATTTCCTAGTCTCATTTGGTTTTTAGGATAAAGTTTCAAGTTTGAAGCCTTATTTGGCCTCTTCCCGAGGTATACCCTGACCATATCTTATCTTAAAAGGACATTCAAGTACATATTCGGTTTGTAATATTCCTGAAGTCATGTAATGGTAGGCCTAATTCTAGCATTAGATCTTGGCATTAAATGTTAAATGGTTTTGCCATCTTAAAATTTGGAATTCCCTTGAGCCACTTTGTCACATGCTACCTAATTGTCGGCATGTTGTCCATCTGTTGTTCCCATGTATTCCACCTTTTTTTCCTACAAGTACCCATGTGTTTCTTCAAGCTCGATGTTGCCTCCTCCTACTCCAGACGCATTCACTTGCAACCCAATTCATTCCATATCTCCGTGTTCACCTCAAAGGTCATCCCAGTTTGTTTCCCAAGCTACAAGAGCAACTTAGCTCAAGCAAGCCACAATAAGAGGAGAGGGCTTTAGGAGCAACCTGGCTCGGGCAAGCTGCAACAAGAGGACTCAGTCGCCCGACTCTGCTCCCCCTATTTCTTGCAAGATTGAAAAGAGATGAGTACGATGTTTCAAAAATTCTATTAAATCTAAACCCATAGCCAATAGCAATATTGTTTTATAAGTAGAATTATTTCATTATCGAACATGTAAAATTAATTCTCAATACTGATAGTTTTAGAGATTCAGTGTGAAAATGAAAATAGTAATTTCTGGACTGAAATAATTTGAATGTAGGAAATACCTGAAAATCAAAATTCTAAGCTCGACTGTAATAATCTCTTTATATATCATAAGAATGGTGAATTCTGTATCTGCCAAATGACTTCCATGTTGGACTCTTTCGCATTCAATGGGGGTGCTTCTTATGTGCCTTCCTCCTCCTCCTCTTGCACCTCTTCTTCTTCCTGTTGTTGGACTAGTGAGGTGGCAGCTGATAATTGATCTCCATCCATGCGACGAGATGAAGTGGAGATTCTCAATGGAACCATTCTTCTCCCCTAGTGTTTTATAGAGACAACGACCGATAGGGCATGATGGGGCTTCTGAAATAACAGTTTGCAACTTCTTCCATAGTTGTGAGAAGCAATGTATGAGGAGGGGTACATTCTCATTTGCATCAACCAAGGCGGGTTTCAGTAGCTACACCTCCACTGAAAAGAAACACCCAGAGGTGGTCTTGGTTATGGCCGTGGTGACGGTTGTACTGGAAGCCTCTTTCCCATCCTACAAGTTCTTCATTACTTTCATCCATGAATACTATGTGCTAGCCCTCTGCGACTGATTTTATGAATGAATGAATGAGTTCAGTTATGATGGATCCACAACATTCCCAAATAGAGCCTCCTTCGGCTTAGGGTCATGATATTTAGAGCCTATGGCTCGTGAACTACCTTCACCCTACCTTGTTACTTGCCCAATAAATGTAGAATGGTACTTCTTCATTCTCTGATAGACTTGAGTGATTGAGGGTCAGGAATGTTAAACATCTTGGTCGGATTTTGTCCTTATTGTATGGGAATGGAGCTCCAGTGTGAGGTTCAATCCACTTCCAATATCTTTGTTCAAGTTGGTTCAATTTTCTCTAGTCTCTCTCAGCAGTAGCATTCCCGTGGGACTATGGAGGCCCACGAAATAAACTTATTAAGCTCATTCGTATTCCCGTGGTTGATTCAGTCTCCTGCCCATTCCCTATTTGCGCTTTGTTTGCTCGGTTACCTCCATAGATGCTGGAGCATGATTTCCACGTACTTTCCATGCAAGGACTGGCACCTTTGATTGCCAAGGTGTGGAAGGATTGAGCACCGTTAGATGGACATGTGTTCGCCCATGCCAAGTTGTTGTATCTACATTCAAAGAGAATAAGACCCGACTTCTCATGCTTTGTATGAGATGAGATAGACACTTTTTATTGGGCAGAGTGCACAACACCAAAACAAAAATGGAAGCACCACTTTTTCAGTTCAAACTTGACTAATCTAATCTTCCAAGAAAGCAAGTAATTTAATCACTTCTAACCAACGAAGTAATTAATTTCTTCAATCTGTAATAAACTGAATCTCTTTTATCCAGTCATAAATCTGATAAAAATCTCTAATTGCCAATAAAATCTTGAAAATCTTAACCCATAACGATGCGTTAAATACCCCACAGATTCCATGGAGAACTTCAATGTCACTGCCAAGATCGTTACTAGGGACACACATGACTGCAGTGCTTATGGATACAAAACCAGTTGTGTTTTTAGTGGCCCGTCGATCTAAAACCAGTTTCGTTTACAACGGTCAGAGTCGACTTGTATGAATTCTGGGAAGACAAGGTGCCCAACTACAAGATTGTATGGAAATGTTTCATTCGATTGTAGAGTAGTGTTCACAATTCAATTAGGAAGAAGCCTATTGGATGTGTTTTATTTTGTGGCAGAGAAATGTTCACAATTCAATTAAGAGGAAACATCTCATAATCTAAAGCACATTGTCTGTTGCCAGAAGCAATCAAATGAAGCGAACCAACATAATATTACAATTTATAAAGATTTTCTTTGGACCTATAAAAGACTTCAAAATCATTAAAGTTCCCTCTCAATTATATATTATTAAAAAATGGGTAATCTTTGTAACTACTTGCTTAACAGGCATCTTTATAACAGACGGACCGACACATGTATATAATTAAAAAAAAATGTTTTAAACTTATTATATCAAACGGAAAATAATCTCGAACATGCCATCTATTGAAGAGCACATTCCTCTCTAGCAAGTGTCTGATAGACAATCTTTAAGTTGTTTTATATTTTGTACATCAATATGTAATGTTTATAGTCTCTACATCTACTACATTTACATGTACTAAGCTATCAATGAATTGAGTGTAACTTATAGCTTCCACTTATAATTTACACCTCACACAAAATATTGGTTTGACATTGCTTTTGCCCTAAATATAACACCTTTCAGAATTGGAATCCTACCTCAGAAAACGGTTAAAGAAGAGGAACTCGTCTAGCTAGTTATAATCTTGTGAAACAAAACTATTCATTGAAAACAAATTAAACACTTCTTGTTTGTTTTGTACATAACATATTTCAAATTACTAAAGGAGAGACTTGAAGCTTTTCTTCAATTGCTATTATTTTTCATAAAGCCTTAAATTATTGTTAAAGTTGTGATGTTATAGTATAATTATTTTATGTTTTGATTTTTTTAAAATATTTTTTTATATAATTTTGTAAATAAAACAAAACAACACCACCACTACCACTTATTGTTTAGTTAAACGTTACATTTCTTTAAACGATTTGATTTAGACTCCGTTTGATTTAAATTGTCAACATGGTTCGAATTTCATTTAAATCATAATGATTTTCAATGGTACGACATTGTTAGAGGTTCATAATTTTTTTTTTTAATCATGATGATTTTCAAACGTTTATGCATCAATAAATTAAAGATGGATGAGCGTTTTGTTAATGTTTATTATTCATTTTTATGTAATTTATATTTTTATATTATGTAGTTAAGTAGTTGGCTTGGAATATTCTTATATAAATTTTAGAAGAAGGAATCTCAAGTTGTATTATTTTAAATTGTTTTTTATAAGTTTTTAATATATATTTCAAAACTAAATTAATTTAAATAAATATTAATTATAAAAGAAAATAAAAATGCATTAAAAGTTATTCATATCTACAATTATAAAGTGAGTATTATTAAGATTTTTAAATATTTAAATAATTTTTGAAATAAAATTTACTCATAATTTTTTAATGACATTTTAAATAAATATAATAAAAATATTTGTAATAAATTAAATGTTTATAGTAATTGAATAAAAATATTTGCATTTTAATTCAATAAAAGAAAAATTAGTACTTATTATTAAATAATAATAATAATAATTTAAAGTTTACTATTTAAAAAAAAAAAACCATTGCTAAGTACTTTTTTCTTCAAGTTGAAGCTCCTAAGTTTATGAAATTGTTCCAATACCTTTTGTATCCATTCCAAAGTTCCAAAAAAATAGTAACGGTTTCAATTCCTAAATTTACCAAATATTTATCTTACATTTGTTAATTGTTAAGGGTATTATGACTTTTACTAAACAAAAAGATCAAAAATTATTTATTCTATTTATTCATACAAAATTGTATGTCCACATAAATTACATCCAAACTTATTATCAAATTCATTTACAATCATCTTAGTGATCTAAGTTAAAGAACCTAAATTACATCCAATCAAAGTTATTTACAATCATCTTTACTTCTTAGTGATCTAAGTTAAGCATATTATCAAAGTCATTTACAATCATCTTTAATTCTTAGTAATCTAAGTTAAACATATTAACAAAGTCATTTACAATCATCTTTAGTTGTTAGTGATCTAAGTTAAAGCACATAAATTACATTCAACATATTAACAAAGTCATTTACAATTATCTTTAGTTTACAGTGATCTAAGTTAAAGCATTGAAAAATATTTATTTTAACAACTTAGTTACCTAGAGCCATCTCTATCTGCCAACTCAATCTTGATTGATATTATTCTAACAACTTACTTACTTATAGCCATCTCTATTTGTGGACTCAATCTTGATTGCGATGACTATTTTGTAGTATAAAGAAATTAGACATATATTATTGATGATGAATTGGTAGGATGGAGATATTTTCAAGATAATATGGTGTTTTGTTTTTATTTTAATATATGATGTATCCCTTTTGATATTTTAATGTATGATTTCATGATTTATTTTTTATTTTGTATATTGTTAGATGTAGTTTGAGTGGTTGAGAGGAATGATTGTTTCACTCTCCATCCAAGTTAAAATTTTTGAAATAACATGTTATACCCTTCAATTAATACCCTTCCATTAATGTATAAAATGCTCTTGTCGTTGAGCACATTATTGTTTGGCCCCATATTCTATGCATATTCCAAAATAGTTTTAAATTTATATTCAACAATTTTTTTTAACAATTGTACAAGTCATAATATTAATAAAATAAATTTGAATATTAATCCTATTGATACTAACCACAATCGAGACGCCCGGAAGCTACGTGGTCAGTGAACACACTCAGCGTCAAGAAACCCTCAACACTGCCGTAACCAGTCAAGAAACCCTTGGACACGCGGCCGTAAAATCTCCAGACGTCGGTGAAGACGAAGCTTGGTGATAAGGAGGCGGAAAAAGACTTCAGACCTCTTATCTTTATCTGCTGTTTTTAGTACACTAAGTTCATCTTCAAGTTCACATCGATCTGCATCCGTTCATCTGTCCAATATTTCATTCATCGATCCCCCTCTCAGCTCTTCAAAGCGAGGCCTTCTAACTATGCTCTTTTCTTCAATATACTCCACTTCTGCATGCATTCCGCAACCAACGGCTTATGAGAGGGCTTTATCGCCAACGGAATCTGAGATAGATTCAGCCCCAGCCATGGACAATGGCACCCGGCTGCCCATCCATCCCGACCGTAATTACACAGGCCTGAATCCGTCTTAAGGAGCCGGCGACAATTTCAATGACCAGCCGACGCCAATGGCAGGCGGCAACAAAGAGCCAGATGTGACCAACGGAATCTTCGTGCTAGCGTCTTTCGTGTTACTC
>WSFP011421796.1:0-17564 GCA_009831015.1 Picea engelmannii | reverse complement strand
TTGAGGAACCTTAGAGATGAAATGTTGCACCTCTTGAAGGCAACGTTTCACTTCTTGAGCTATCTTTTCATGATACATATTGGATCATTATATTATTTTTCATCTATCTCGATGCTTTCAGAGTGGAAAAATTGGAGGAATCAACTTGCAGGGTCATTTTAGTGGTAGATCCCAGTTTGGAAAATTGGGGTCTAGAACCTTCTAGAGCCATTTTGAGGCATCAAACGATGTTTTTTAGGTTTTGGTATCTAGAAACCACACCCATTCCCTTAATGGTGTTCTACATTTCGAGACCTTTCCAACAGTGAAAACCATGCATCAATTGGGGCTCGTATGCAAAAGTTATGCCTCCCGCAAGTTGACCTATCTATTGACCACCATGGTATGAGATGATGCCACGTCAACCCCTATTATTCATGCATATGGGGCTAGCCACGTGAGTAATTTCAAGAAGAATATAGAAGGTTCAAAACCTTATCATAATTGAAGGTTGAGGAAGCCAAAACCCTAACCCTAGACGACTATCAAGCTATGTTAAATACCGGGGTGCTAGGGGAAGGGGTTACATTCTATGTTATTGTATTTTGTTCCATAATAGAGAAAAAAAATTGGGAGTGGGAAATTAGAGAGCATAACAGAGGGGGTTAATGTTTTGCAGCAACTTAACAGGCCATAGATCTTAGGTAACTCCATAGAGAGTGTCGTCTCCTTTGTACTTGCATTATTTCCATACTAGAGAAAAGAGAGCAAAGAAACCTCACCTTCTAGTTGGGTTCTCTCCCGTAAGGGTTTCCCAGAGAAAATATTTGTGTTACTTTGTGGATGGTGTGTGATTTTTTACTGTTCTCTATTTTCTGCATTTTATCTATTTTCATGCATAAGCAAAAAATCAGTAACTAAAGATTCTGGAATCCAAAGAAATTTAACCTTCTTAGTGTAGATTTCAGTTTTATTTATCAGATCTATTGTGATGAATTATTCTAGTGGAATATCCACGACAATTTACATATCATTTCACCATTTGGGAGTGATTCGTCCCCTTTTTGAGCTACCCGTGTGAGCTTTGAGAACTTTCCTATGGGACGATTTGGCATTTGAGCTTCTTTACTTCATCTTAGAGGCATCTTTGGGGATCTTAAAGACCTATCCACTTTGTATCACAATTTTTTTACGTATTTTTGCATTATCTCTAGGGTTTATGAGAGATTAAAGCATTATTTTATGTTTTTAGGGCTTGTATTGTGTGAGAAGGGTGCTAAATCTCTCATATAAATAAGAGAATCACTTGTCACTTTCAAATCATTGCTATTTGTGTGATTTACTACTACTTGTCTACTTTTACTTTTCTCTTTCATGAAGACTGCTATGGATGGTTAACTGGACGATTTCTTTGGGAGTTAATGTTTGTGGATCTTTTACTACTTGGATGACATGGAAACTAGGGTTTTGAAGGGTGGAGGATTTTTTGAGTAAGTCTACTCTATTCATCTTATGTTTTGTTTAATTATGCATTGTTAGATTGATGTTGTTCTCAAATGGTGAGTTTTCATCCTCTTTTAATCATTTTTAAACAAACCCTATTTGTCTAAACCCTTGAAAGGTTTACTAGTGGAGTAACCTTCCCTTGTTTCATCCCCCAAATGTTTTAGATTGGCTAGGGTTAGTAGTGGACTACCTCTAAGTCTTACCCTAAAATTATCCACTTCATTCTCCCAAAGGACTTCTTTTTTGACCCCATATGCCCAAAGGAGTAGACATTAATCTTTTCTTCACAATAGTCAATCAAATTATCTGAATTTCACTACTTAGGGTTAGGGTAAGGGTTTTGAATTTGCTGCAATTTTTACTTTCATCCATAGAAACCTAGATGGTTAGGGTTTTTTAGGCATACTATTGCCATTACTAAAACCGTAAAATGATTTTTTGGAATAATATTACATCCATTTAAGGCAAAACGTCTAGAGTTTTAGGGCTGAATTTTGCCTCTGTTCTTTTTTTTAATTTTGTTAGCAAATTAAACCCTAATTCAACCTAGGATTTACCCTTGTATCTTATTGAATCATTTTATGATCAAAGGGTTATCTTTTTACTGCTGTAAATTGATTATTTTATTGCTATTATAAAATTATTGTGGCTAAAAAATCGACTAGTTTACTGCTGCTATATATTCATTACTACTGAAAATACATTTAATACTAATGAAAATTGTGTATTCTATTGCTGGAATAATTGTATACGATTAGAGATAATTTATTTTTGCTGCTGTAATTTTTTTCTTACTGTTGTTGTGACTAGTTTATTGCTGATATTTCATGCATTTCTTCCAATTTTCACTCCATCCCTAGACTCTTTCTTCATTCCTAGTGTTTAGGGGTCCTACTGAATTTGTATTTGACTTGGAAAGTCTCTTCTCTTGGCCTAAACCCTCTACACTTTAAATATGGAAATTGTCTTCTCCCGCTACCTTTCCTTCACTCTATTCATCTTTATCTTGTTAGTAGTGTTAGTAGTCACCCCGGGGGGGCCTTGAGTTGATTGTGCCTTGCCTAGGGATTCTTGGAGGCTATTGGGGAAGCCTCCCTTGTGTTGGATACTATTCCTTCACTGAAGAGAGGGAAGTTGTTGCCTAGGTGATAGTGGTAACATCTTCCATGTTCCACTTGTCTAAGTTCCTTGTGAACGCTTTGCATCTGGTGCTAGATTGTGTGGTAACACTAAGCATCGCACTTTAGGCCAAGGTCCAAGAGCACCACCAGAGCTACCCTTAGTAGCCAAAAAATCTACAAAATGACCATGGCTTCCCAATCCAAACTTAATGTGTCCTCTAGTACATTTTGAACTATTGATGAGTCTTGGCATGAACAACTCTTCTGTAATGTTCCCAAGCCAATTTTTTCGCTTGGTGACACTAACTAACCACTAAATTAACTGTTTGACTATTTATGTATGCAGGTTGGCCACTGATATTTCGAACTTAGGGTTATATTCAATTATTCAACACAATTTATCAAGATATATTCAATACAATGAAAGATCTCATCAATACACAGGATATGGAACCACAAAGCTCAGATCTGACCTTTTTATTATGAAATAGCAAGAACCGGATACAATATAAGAGAAGATATAGAATAACATCAGATGGCTCCAAGATAGAAGATATGACCTGCTACAAAATGCTCCCGATAATACAAAATAAGCCTCCAAAGGATGAATATGAGATGAAGACCCAAAATACAAGAACAAGGGCTACGTCCAACCCCCCTATGTTGCTGGCACGTCCTGTTGGGTGGATAAGAAGGCCAATATTTCGACCCAGCTGAAGGATATCTCAAAAAATGTCCAACTCCACCAAAGGATAGATTAGGACAAGGGAAATCCCTCCCAGAAGTCTGAAGCTCAAATACTAAGTCTTCCTCCTCCAATCTGTTGAAACCCTAATCCAATCTGTGCCCTCCTGAAACCCTGAAGTGCCCAACAATTCGGCCTGGATGAAGGAAGCCTCCAAAACTTTTGAAACTCTCTAGGATGATAGATTGGGCTGCCACAAGCCCCTAGGAGAAGTTTCAAGGTTAGATCTGAGATAGAACTCCCTAGATCTGAGAATCTCTGAATCACCAAGACGTCCTCCTTCCCTCAAAGCCATCCCAACCTGTAGCTAATAATTTGGCCATAGTAACTCCTCAAGAATACCTCCAAATTAATGAGCAAGGTCCTGTAAGTAAAACCCAAGTGCTAGAATCTCTCAAAGCTCTATCAATAAGTTGGATCGAACTCCTCCTCAAGCAATGGTGCGCCCCTGCTAGAAAATCGTAACTGGTACGACCTTGCTGCTCTCCTGAATAGATGAAGGAACCTGTGATGAGAGTAGAATGGTGTGGGTGGAGTATTTCATCCCAGATACCAAGCTTTGGAACAAGGTGAGTGGAATCTTTCACCACCGAGTTGTTCTCTAGGGTTTATAATCTAAAAACCCTCAAAACTGTGTGCTCAAGAGCTCAAGAAGCAAAATACCAAATATCCAAGATAAGTGAAATATGTGCCCTAGCCTTTCCTTTATACTTCCATTCTATTTCCTTGTTGAGTTAGTTTAACCCCTGGGTTCAACTCCTAACTCAACCTCTAGCGTTCTAATTCTTCATTGAGTTACCTTTTTACTCTTTTTTCCCTTTTTCCAAGTCAACTTCAAAATATAACATTGAGCTAGCTGACTTTTCCCCATCCTGTATGATACTATGGTCTAGTGAGGATGTCTAGACCACTAAGTCTTCCTAGATCTCTTCATCAAGAGGTGGGGGACATTACAGTCTCCCCTGCTAAAAATTGTTTATCCACAAGCAATTCCAAACATGTTTCCCGTACCACCTGTTCATTCTCCCACGTGGCATCCTCAATGGGTAAGTCCTTCCATTTGATCAAGTATTCTTTGATGCTTCTCCTCCGGAGCTTCTTCTCCCGAACCTCCAATACCTCCTCCGGTACCATAACTAGTTGCCCCTCTTCATCTAGAGGTGGAAGTACCTCCAGTGGGGTGATGTGTTGGTCGATGGCCCTCTTTAGGCAAGACATATGGAAAACATTATGAGCTACAACCCCTACCTTCTTGTTGATCCTGTAGGGCCCAAAGAAACGTGGTTGGAGCTTCTCTGCTCCACTTCTTTTTATAGAATCCTGCCTGTACAGTTGGAGCCTTAGGTAGACTAAGTCACCAACCTCAAAAGTACACTCTACCCTGTGTTTGTCTGCTTGGACCTTCTGTTGGTTTTGTGCCCTCTGTAAATGATCCTTTAGCTCCCTAAGGATATCTTGACTCTGTTGTACCCAATATTGTACCATCGAGGCCCTGCTATCACCAAAATCAATCTCTAAGAAAGAGAGTGGTTCATAACTGTATAATGCCCTGAATGGGGTCATGCCTATGGACATGTGATGGGTGGTGTTGTAATAGTATTCCCCCAAATGTAGCCATTTGACCCATGCCTTTTTCTGCCCAACCACATAATTCATGAGATAGCCTTCCACCCATTTGTTGACTATTTCGGTGTTCCCATCTGTCTAAGGATGATAACTAGTACTAGGAGTCAAGGCCGTACCAACTAGCTTGAATAAATCCTGCCAGAATGTACTCATAAATCGGCTATCCATGTCACTAACAATGGTTTTGGGTAAACCGTGAAGTTTGAAGATCTCCCCGAAGAATAATTTGGCCACCTGTGCTGCACTGAAGTCTGTAGCGACGGAGAAGAAGTGTGCAAACTTTGTCAACTTGTACACCACCACAAAAATACAATCCTTCCCCTGCGCCTTTGGCAAGCCTGTGATGAAGTCCACGAAGATGCTTTCCCATTTGTGCTCTGGGATGGGTAGGGGTTGCAACAATCCTGCTAAGTGAGTGTGCTCATCCTTATTCTCCTCGCAAGTAGTACACTCCTTGACATGATTCATCACATCCTCTTTGAGGCCCTTCCATGAAAACCTCTCCCTCACCTGCTTGTATGTATTGCCAATCCCTTGGTGCCCTGCCATTGGTGAGTCATGACATACCTGCAACACTTTGGCCTTGAAGGCCGATTCAGGAACCAAAAAGATTCGGACCTTATAATAGATGATGCCATCAATGACCCTGAATTTATTGTCCTGTAATTTTCCATCTATCACCTGAAAAGCGAATTGATTTTCCAAGTATTCCATCACCAAGTGGTCCTTCCAATCGACTAATACATCTGCCATGGCATAAATTGATGGCCTCCTGGATAGTGCATCTGACACCACGTTGTTTTTCCCTTTGACGAATTCAATGTCAAAGTCATAGGCTTGTATCCTACTGACTCACTTTTGTTGTCTTTCATTCAAGTCCTTCTGTTCCAAGCAGTACTTGAGGTTATTGTGATCTGATCTCACTACAAATCTAGCACCGACCAAGTATTGCCTGAATTTTTCCAAAGCGTGCATGATGGCCAACATCTCTTTGTCATAGATGGTGTAAAGTAACTCAGGTCCCCTAAGTTTTTGGCTCTCATAGGAAAGAGGGTACCTATTCTGCATCAGTACGACCGCAATGCCTTCCCCTGAGGCATCACACTCCAAAGTGAAAGGTTGGCTGAAATTTGGTAAGGCCAAAACTGGGCATGTGCTCATCACCTTTTTCATCTTGTCAAATGTAAGTTGGGCTTCCTCACTCCATTTGAAAGCTCCCTTTTTGGTCAAATTGGTCAAAGGTGCACAAAGTTGTGATAACCCTTTGACAAACTTCCTGTAATAAGTGAAAATGCCTAGGAATCCCCTCAATTCTGTAAGGGTTTTGGGTGTAGGCCATTCCATTATGGCTTGGATCTTCTCYTGATGTACCTATACTCCTTTAGCCCCAATAATGTGTCCTAAGTAGAGGACCTCTGTCATTCCAAATTCACATTTGGATTCCTTTGCATACAATGATTGCTCCTCCATAATAGTCAAGATTTGGTCCACATGCCTAAGGTGCTCCTCCCACGTCTTGCTATAGATCAGSAAGTCATCAAAGAAAACAAGAAGATGCTTCTGTAACTGTTTGTTGAAGACATGGTTCATACATGACTGGAACGTGGCTGGGGTATTAGTTAAGCCAAAGGGAATCACTAAGAACTCATAGTGGCCGTAGTGACACCTAAAAACAGTTTTTGGGATGTCCTCTTCCCTCATTTTGATTTGATGGCACCCAGAGCGTAGGTCAATTTTGGTGAAATAGACAGCCCCATGCAGCTCATTCAACAACTCATCAATCCTTGGTATGGGATAGTTGTTTTTTATTGTTTTTTTGTTTAATGCCCGGAAGTCAATGCACATGTGCATGGTTCCATCCTTCTTCTTGAGCAACACCACTGAAGAAGAAAAAGGGCTGGAACTCGGCCTGATGTGCCCCATATCCAAGAGCTCTTTGATTTCCTTCTCTATCTCGTCTTTGTACTTCTTTGGATGTCTGTAAGGCGTGGTGATGACTGGTTTTTCTCCTTCCTCCAACTCAATGATATGCTCAAACCCCCTGTCTAATGGAACCCCTGGTGGAATAGGTCCAAACACTTTACTATGTTTGTCAATGATATCATGAATCTTTAGTGTGTAGTGAACCTTTCCCTTTTTGTCCACACGTGCTGAAATCTTGCACTCAGCTGCATACATTATCTCTTCTCTCCTAAAAATGGCCTCCATCCTCTTGGTCGTAACTACCTTGGCTGAGTTTCCTGTCATGCCTAAGAGAACTACTTTTCGTCCACCCTCCTCTGTGAAGGACATCTCCATGGTCTTGTAGTTGGTGGTGATAGGCCCCAACGTACTGAGCCACTCTACTCCAAGGATTATGTTTGTGTCTGGAAGGTCCACCACATAAACATCCTGTACCAAATCATGCCTACCCAATGTAAGCTTCATGCCTAGAATGTACTTGTTACAGGGCATGGTGTTTCCACTTGCTACCTCCACCTTGAACCCTTAAAATTCAACCGTGGGTATATGCCTCCTTTGTAGCAATGTTGAGTCAATGAAGTTGTGAGGGGCTCCCCCATCAATCAACACTCAAACCTTTTGCCCCTGCAAGACCCCTCTCATTCTGAAGGTGTTGTACTTGGGCACCCCACTGATGGATGCCAAGGTAGCCTTCTCTTCTACCGTACTGTCATGACCTGTAGCCTCCTCATCTGCAGTTTCGGTGGTGTCTGCCTCCATGTTCTGGATGTGGCCAAAATCCTCCTCCTCTTCATTGTTTGAAGTCACCTCTATGTAGTGAACTTGGCCACGACCCATGCATTTGTGGGATGGGTTCCATGGTTTTTTGCAAGTGTAGCACAGTTGCTTCCTCCTTAATACTCTTCTGGTGTTCTCGTCCATCATGCCTCTCCCCTTGTCAAACCCCCTTGGGTCTCGCCCTCCTAGGTTTAATGGAGGTCTTTGGTCTCTACCTCTGGTGTTAAGGGGTGGTCTAAGCACAAACTTTGGTTTTGTAGCTGGCCCTAGATCTCTCATCCTCCATATGGCATCCTGCAAGTTGGTGGGCTTAAAATCTTTCACCCATCCCTTCAAGGGTTCCATCAACCCCTCCGTGAAGAGAATCATGAGTCTGGATTGTGATACGTCCTGCACCATGGCTGCTAGCCTATGGAACTCCTTAATGTACACCTCTGGTGCCCATGTTTGTCTGAGCTGTGTGAGCTCCCGAAAATGTAGCTCAGGATCCCCCTGGTCAAACCTGTCAATGAGTCTCTGAGTAAACTCTGTGTATGCCACTATCTGATTGTGGCCTAGTGTGGTCAATCCATGATACCACCAATCATGAGCTTTTCCATCCAAGTACATGGTGGAAAACTTGATGTCCTCCATCTCCCTCATAGGTTTAAGCTGCAGATAAGTGTCCAGTTTCTGAACCCATGCCTGTGCAGTCATCTTGGGAGATCCCTCAAAATAGGGAATCTCCATCTTCCCAACCCTGCGCTCAAACTCATAGTTTCTCTAGTGGTTCGGCCTAGGTTTGTTTCTAAATTTGAGTTGACAGTATTGATCTAGGGTCATCTGCCTCTTGATTGTCATACTCAAGCCGTTGTACTCCCTGGTACACTATGCCATTTGCTCAACAAAGTCATCCACGGGTTCATGATGTGCATGTTCATCTGTGAACGTGGGAAAGTATGGTATAGGAGTAGTCTTGCTATGTGGTGCACCCCCTCCATTGCTTCCCTCAGATCGATGATAGGGAATATGCTCTAGATTATACCTGTTTCCTTGGTGAGATCCACCCGTCTCCCTTTTGTATACGTCTCTGGACCCTTTCACTTGTGACTCATATCCATCAACAATTCTGCTATCCTTGTTTGGTTTGCATCAACCTTCCTCAAGGTCTTGGATATTTCGGCCTGCCCCCTACGGTTTGCCTCCTGGTTCTCTTGTAAGTGATGGGCCAATGTAGTCTCTGTTTGGACTATGGATTTCTGGAACTCCTATGCTAAGATTGCCAAGCCCTGTGGCTCAACGTCATCACCTGAACCATCCATCTCGACTTCTGTTTCACTGGTTTGTTTCTTCCTTCGGCCCATATAGATACCACTGAACTTCTGCATGCACTAATCCTCACAGGATGGGAGGATCAGATCTCTTATACCATTATAATGTTCCCAAGCCAATTTTTTCGCTTGGGGACACTAGCTAACCACTGAATTAACTGTTTGATTATTTATGTATGCAGGTTGGCCACTGATATTTCGGCCTTAGGGTTATATTCATTTATTCAACATAGTTTATCAAGATATATTCAATACAATGCAATATCTCATCAATACACAAGATATGGAACCACAAAGCACAGATCTGACCTTTTTATTATGAAATAGCAAGAACCTGATACAATATAAGAGAAGATCTAGAATAACATCATATGGCTCCAAGATAGAAGATATGAGATGCTACAAAATGCTCCCGACAATACAAAATAAGCCTCCAAAGGCTGAATATGAGATGAAGACCCCAAATACAAGAACAAGGGTTACGTCCAACCCCCCTATGTTGCTGGCACATCCTGCTGGGTGAATAAGAAGGCCAATATTTCGGCCCAGCTGAAGGAGATCTCAAAACAATGTCAAACTCCACCAAAGGATAGATCGGGACAAGGGAAATCCCTCCCGGAAGTCTGAAGCTCAAATACTAAGTTTTCCTCCTCCAATCTGTTGAAACCCTAATCCAATATGTGCCCTCCTGAAACCCTGAAGTGCCCAACAATTCGACCTGGATGAAGGAATCCTCCAAAACTTCTGAAACTCTCTAGGATGATAGATCGAGCTGCCACAAGCCCCTAGGAGAAGTTTCAAGGTCAGATTTGAGGTAGAACTCCCTAGATCCGAGAATCTCTGAATCAACAAGACATCCTCCTTCCCTCAAAGCCATCCCAACCTGTAGCTAATAATATGGCCGTAGTAACTCCTCAAGAATACCTCCAAATTGGTGAGAAAGGTCCTGCAAGAAAAAACCAAGTGCTAGAATCTCTCAAAGCTCTATCAATAAGTTGGATCGAACTCCTCCTCAAGCAATGGTGCGCCCCTGCTAGAAAACCCTAACTCGTACGACCCTGCTACTCTCCTTAATAGATGAAGGAACCTATGATAAGAGTAGAATGGTGTGGGTGGATTATTTCATCCCCGAGACCAATCTTGGAACAAGGTGAGTGGAATCTTTCACCACTAAGTTGTTCTCTAGGGTTTGTAATCTCAAAACCCTCAAAACTGTGTGCTCAAGAGCTCAACAAGCAAAATACCAAATATCCAAGATGAGTGAAAGGTGCTCCCTAGCCTTTCCTTTATACTTCCATTCTATTTCCCTGTTGAGTTAGTTTAACCCCTGGTTTCAACTCCTAACTCAACCTCCAGCGTTCTAATTCTTCATGGAGTTACCTTTTTACTCTTTTTTCCCTTTTTCCAAGTCAACTTAAAAATATAACATTGAGCTAGCTGACTTTTCCCCATGTTGTATGAGACTATGGTCTAGTGGGGATGTCTAGACGACTAAGTCTTCCTAGACCTCTTCATCAAGAGGTGGGGTACATTACATATTCCTTCATATCATATGTAGTTAGAAAGAACAATAATACCCTTAGTAATCAAACAACCTACAAAATGACCATGGTTTCCCAAGCCAAACTTAATGTGTCCTCTAGTACATTTTGAACGTTTGATGAGTCTCAGCATGAGAAAATTTTTCTTCATATCATGTGTAATTAGAAAGTACAATAAGTGTGTCACAGTTAGAAAGTACAATAAGTTTGTCATCGCTATGCCTCATTAAAATCTATTGGATGTAACATGGTTTTAGAAAATCCTATTATGAACTTGTAGATCCAATTGAAAACTCAAGAACAAGAATTTGACAATCCCAAGACCTTCCTTGAAGTTATAACTACTCCCCATTTTCTTCGCATTTGTCACAAGTTTTACAATTTGGATTTATTTGAAATGCAATTTAAATCTAACAATGGATTGCCACAACCCACATGTTCCTTAAGAGGAAGAAGTTTTACGATCATTTCTTGATCTATATTCATGCACTAGGAACAATAGACTAAATTGTTAGTATCTATGATATGGAATTCACTCTAACCATATATTTCTCAAGAAACTTTGAAGAAATATTTTGAGTTCAACATATGTTGAACTTTAATGTTTTGCACACTCTCCTTCATTACCTCTAGGCTGTTAACTTTTCTAAAGGTTCCAAGAAGAAGACAAATAGAGATCATGAGATCAACTTAAGTAGCTTCTGTGATAATTAGCAATATATGTGTTTCAACTTATCACAATGTGCATTAGAATTGAGTATGGCATTATAGACCTCTATCATTGTTGTTCTCCCTTCAATCTTGGTCTTATTCTACCTGCTAAAAGAGTAACCGATTATCAAATTGTATCTAGTAAGTGCATGATTTTGCAATATATGGTGCACCTTTTAGCACTTCACAATTATATAGAAAATAAATAAATAAATAAAAATAATTCTTGACATGGTTGTGAAATGTTATGTTCAAGTAATGTTAGGGGGAGTGATGTTACGTACACTTCAAATGTTACATCTAATAGCTAATAGTAAAATTATATAAATTTAAATAGAATAAATTTTGTATAGTTTAATGAAATCTAGTTATCTTGTCATATTTATGAATTATACGTTGTGATGTTCCGTTCCCAAGAGTAGGCCAGCAGGAAGTGACTTAGTAGTCTATGTGTTCCCGTAGACTATAGTCAGGCACAAACATGGAACAAAGGGAGAAATAAGGGTGATTTGGTGGCTAAACGATGAATTAAGCACAAAAACATAGGAAAAGTCACTTAAGCCTAAGTCAACGAAGAATTAAAACGAAAAGGTGCTAAAGGGGGACTTAATTATTTAATTACTCACCTTAGGAGGAAAAGCGCCTAGCTTAAGTGAGGTCAATGGTGAATTAGATCAGGAAGATTATAAAGGGAGGAATTCAACCTAATTCCTCATTATGCATTGTTATGATTTGATGTTGAGAGTTCCCAGAGGAGGAAGAGATTCAACTTCTACTGTTTTGTGGATTTATGGAGGAAACCATCACCATTGATAGATTTCAGTGTTGAGAGACACACCCTAGCCCATCGGAGATACCATCTAGGTATTTCACTATGTTATTTAGGAGTATCCAATTTGCAGTGTTGCGCAACTCAGCTAATGAGGGCGTAAGGTCAGATAGAGGGGTTGTGTATCTGCACGAGATCAGAGCTCGGATTGCAGTTTCCTTCCGACCCAGTTTAGATCCAACCAGGGCGCATAGATTGAGACACTTCCCATCAGATTCAGACGGTGGAATCCTTCGGAGCGCATCATTCAGCCATCTAGGACCCAACTCTTTTGGAAGGATAGTTAGGTTTATAGATGGAGTATCGGAGCAGATCTGGGGAAACCCTTCCGACCCAGTTCTGCATTTGTTGGGGCGAACATTTTGAGTCCTATATCGGCTGATTCCATTGGTGGAATCATTTAGATGCATCCAGAGAGCCCAGGAGGTGCGCAGACCCCCAAGGGACGATATCTAGGGCATTAGAGGACAGATCTTCCATCCAAAAGTCACCAAGATCAGTCTAGAGGCCAGGGTGCTTCTATTGGGACAATTTCCGGCTCCTTCTGATGGGTATAGCCTTCCATACGTGTTTTCCAGTTTGTAGCGGTTACCATGCTTCTTTGGAACCACTGATTTTGTCAATCTATCCGTGCACGCATCAGATCTGCCTTCATCTTCTGATCACGGGTATTTTATGTTATTTGCTTGTATTGCAGTGAGGATCCATGAGATCTAACTAATGACTATCTTCTACATTTCCAGTATTTCATTGTATTTCCATGCTTGAATCTCATAATACATATTATTGGATAGTTGATGTTCATTATTTCCGCATGCATCATATATAATATGACTGTTTAAACCATAATGAATAACATGCACATGCAACAACCACAAAACATCTCAAGCACATAACTAAAACACATCCATAAACCCCTAGAATATCAGATTTGAAGATAAAACGCATCCAGAAACCCCCAGAGTATCAGATCTATGAGTCATAACACTAGATCCGTAGTAGATATCCAGATCAGCTGGATCAGGGATATTTCATACGCCCTTTATCAAATTTATGTTATGTCTGGATTTGTGTATAGTTTTGTATATAAAAATTATAATTTAAGGTTTTCTATACATTTTCATAAGGGTAGTGGCCCAATTGATTAGTTGTGGAAATGATATTATATATACAAAATAAACATAGGCATAGAGCATAGATACTTTAATATAATATAAAAACATAATAAAAAAATCAAATATAATATGCATAAATAAATATTTTTATTAAAAAGACATAAATTTTCAATGAAAGGTACAAGGTCCTCTCATATTTAGATATATGGCCACCAATTGTAAATCATCATTCATTTTTTATATCTTATTCATATATCCATTTATATATTTTTTGGTCTATCCAATTAAAAGTCAAAAACTATAAAAGCTTCAACTATAGTTGACCTGGTAAAAAAATTGCCAAGACTTAGTAAAATAATTTTATCGAACCTGTTATCGCGCAGATTGTAGTTAGGGTAAAAGTCAGATGAAAGGATGTCAAACTGGCGTAATTGAACCAATCCCACCACTGTCACCTCAATGGGAAGGTTCTTTCTGTTTAGGGAGGTGAATCCCAGGGGAGACATCCACGGTGACCTGGGGTTTTGAGAAGGCAAAGGTTTAGCAAGGCTAAGTGATAATAATCCCCCTTACAAGTCACCCCCTGATCAGAAAGTCCTAGCTAAATAGCCAATAAAGGATAACCGAGAGTAATAACCAAAAAGAGTACGTGCCCGAGACAAAGCAACAATGAAACTACATGCACAAGCTTGCTTGCTAGTTAGTACTTCATATAATAAATGAATTTCTGATAATAAGCAATTGAGCAATAATATTGATGAAGTAAATCAATGTTTATACAATAGCAATCATTACACAATATCACTTCACAAGAGATGCTAATGAAGCTTCACACTAAACAATGGCAATTTATCATCAATGTAACAATACTTGAAGCAATGCTTTAGCTAATCATTCAATTGCTTTAAAGACAAATAGATGCTGCAATAAATATGTTTATATCATGAAAAGGGTGACGACAACACTAGGGTTAGTAAAGTTAGTCTAGCCTAGGGTTAGTAAGAGTTAAAGGTTGTTCAAAGTAGTTGGTGTTTGTGTGATCAAGGTGCTCAACACAATGGAGGTCTTAGACCAGTGCRCTACTAGGGCATATGGAGTCAAAAGAGGATGCAAAGGYTGAAGGACTAAGTGATAGTGAGACCAAAGATGAGAGGGTCAAGTGTTGAGGTGTTGCTAAGGCAAGGCTTCACTAGAATAACTCTAGGGAAAACGACTCACCAAGGTGTAGAAACCCTAGGCCTTGATGCATTTTTCTCCTTCTCAGCTCAAAAACAAGAGTAAAATGGCTAGGCTAGAAGGAAGGATAGAGTGTTGCTATGGCAAGGCTCTATCTTCTTCATGCAAATCAAATGGCTAAACATCTTAGTGGGGACATGAGACAAGGACATTAACTAGTGCTTGTCACCTAGGGTTTGATTCAACAAATTATAATAACATATGCAAGTAAATAGAACTAAAACCATTCAATTAAGAAGTGTTTGCAGAAATTCACTTACATAAACCAAGAAACCATGTAGAAAAATGCTAGTTGTAACACCTTCCACCAAGAGAAATGCTAAAAATGTCAATAAAAGTCTTCCTTCAACAAGTGCGCCTCAAAATTTCAGCCAATAACCCTAAGAAGGGAGCAAATTTCAGACCTCACTAATGAGTGAGTGAAATATGATGAAAATATGAAGGTAAAAACCCTCAATTTATACAGTAGCAATGACATTAATTACTTTTTAGGTCATAAAAAAAGTCGACAAGGCCAAAATACCAAAATCATATTGTTTTACATTAAATGTCATAAATGAAACCCTAATCAAGAAAAAATTGAGACGTCATCCCCTTTCTATGGTGACGTTAGCCCTTTCTAGGGAAAATGCAACCTCCTAGAGAAAAACGTTAGCCCTCCTTGGGCTTTTCCAAGCTGCCACACTACCATAATTGTCTCCCCAAGACGTCCATAATGTTGGATGATTTCATGGGCATGCTGGGTGATGTCATGGGCCTTCCAAGGCCAACGTTCCTGTGGAGAGGGCTCATCCCCCCTAGGTAAGGCTCTGCCAAGGTGCCTCTTTGGAGCGTCCTTCTCTTCTCTTGTGCAAACCTCTCTGTCCTGTCTCTTCCCCCTACCGGGGTCTCAACATCCATCTGGTGGGCTCTTCAGCCCCATGGAGGTCCGAACTGATCATCTCCTCATGTGTACCTGTCCAACATGGTACCTATCCATCGGGCATGATCCTGCACATCAACAACTACGCCCTCCAGGGCTCATAAGTCATAGGGATCATAGAAAATATCAATCACATCTCATCATAAATATTATTAAACATGTGCATAAAACCCCTTTACCCCAGTTTAGTGCTCAAAGACATTATAAAAGTCTGCAATGCAAGTTTGGAGGAAGTGAAAGGACGTCCTATTGGGCTAGTGTCCATTGGAAGAGGGATGTTTCTGGAAAGGATTAAATCCAAGTCATGTAAGTGGGTGAGGTGGATGGGGATGCCTGGGAAAGAGGTGCAGTGATAACAGGGATGGCTTACCGGTGGGTGCCTCTGTGGAGGGTGAGCTACACCTATCATGGATGCAATGTTTCCAAGCCCATTCGTGCCTTTTATCTTTATTCTTTTTCTTCCAAGATTCTAGTCAAAAGACACTGCCCTGGCTTGGTGACCAGCGGTGGCAATGTTAGCCACAAGCATTTCACGGAAATGAAAGCTAGCTCGTGATGAGACCCCCTTTCTCTTGGCTATGCCACCAAGAGCCACTACCTTGGCGTGGTGACCAGATGATGGTAGTGTCATACCGATAGATTCCCATGGACCTAATAGGATGGTTCGTGATGAGACCCCCTATCCTCTAACCAGGTTTTGTCTTATTGTTTTTTTATATTTTTATTGATTTTTTCTTTCAAGAAGCTAGTCAAGGGACATTGCCCTGACGTGGTGACTAGTGGTGGCAATGTTATCCACAAGCACTTCCACAGAAATGAGAAGGCTGGCTTGTGATGAGACCCCCTTTCTCATGGACATGCAACCAAGAGCCACTACCCTGGCATGGTAACCAACTGCTAGTAGTGTCATACCGTTAGGCACCCATGGACCTAATAGGCTGGCTCGTGATGAGATCTCCTATCCCTCAACTAGGTCTTGTTTTATTTTTACGGGTCCCTCTGTTTCTTGCTAAGAAGATTTTTATTGCTTTCTCGGGGATCCCTGGGTGAAGCATCTTGAGGTTTTATTCTTAGTATTTTATTGTCAGTTGTCTTTTACCCCCAGGCCTTTAGCCCACTCTTCCCACAAGGTAAGATACAACCCCTAAATTATTGGCTAAACTTATGCCCATACCAGTGTAATGGGATGGGTGAGCGGGAAATAAGATGGAAAATGGTATGTATGATGGGAACGGATGATGGATTTTGAGAAATCCCTCCAGTGGCAACTCAAAACCTATGGACACAAGCTTACTAGGGCATTTTGTCATTCCCCCCAGACATGGTCAAGTGGACAAGCATAAGATCCAAGCACCAGTCAAAAACAAAAGAATCAAATGCACATATTCAAAGGTTTTGAGGATCAGAGTGACACATACCATGATACCCGGACTCATTACCTCATGGAGCAAGAACCATCTTTGATGCAAGACCAAGCCGAAGGTGATGAATGTTGCTGACAAAGTGGAGGCACTGAAAGGGAGAAACGATGGGCCCTCCAGGGCCATTGTCAAGTCGATATAGCTCTCGATACTCCATGTCTAGGACCTGTGGGCCTCAAGACACAATCTCCTAGTTATCCCTGAAAGTGGGGGATAACAGAACCCAATATAATGTTTTTTCCTAGATCCGATAATTTTTTTTACCAAACTTGGTAAAAAAAAAAATCGTAGATTGGATAATTGTTTTTCATCAAATTGGTAAAAATTGTTTTACTAGACCTGGTGAAATTAAGAAGTAACTGGTCATCAAGGAAAAAAACAGGGTCCAATGATGAAATAAATAAATAATTACAGAGTCATAAAGAAGACAAAATCTTTGAAATCTTGTTTGGATAGCATTGAGGTTGGCATGAACAAGCAACATGAAGAATTAAAATAAATGTTGTCAAAGCAACGAACATAACATAAAAATACATTGCAAAGATTAGAGAATACATTATAAAATATAATTGCATTAAGAGGACAAGTGAAAATTGAAAGAGAGGAAGCAAATAGTGAGAATGGAAAGATGGAAAGACTGGAGAAAATCGAACCTTATCCTTCACCAATCTCAAATAGTGAATTACTAAGGATATCTCACTTAGGAAATATAAGTAACCTATGATTTCAATATAGAAATTACCACAAAATTAAAAGGGAATCA